>VSMD01075641.1:0-86693 GCA_008750895.1 Mirza zaza | reverse complement strand
TTTTTGAGGAAGACCCCCAAGGCAATCACCGCAGCATCAAAAATAAACAAATGGGATCTGATCAAATTAAAAAGTTTCTGCACAGCCAAGGAAACCATCAGTAGAGCAAATAGACAACCCACAGAGTGGGAGAAAATATTTGCTCTCTACACCACTGATAAAGGCCTAATAACAAGAATCTATCTAGAACTTAAAAAAATTAACAAGAAAAAATCAAACAATCCCATCAAGAAATGGGCGACGGAAATGAAAAGAAACTTCTCCAAAGAAGACATAATAATGGCATGCAAACATATAAAGAAATGCTCAACTTCTCTAATTATTAGAGAAATTCAAATCAAAACCACAATGAGATACCACCTAACCCTAGTAAGAATGGCCTATATCAAGAAATCCCAAAACAACAAATGCTGGCGAGGATGTGGAGAGACAGGAACACTCCTATACTGCTGGTGGGACTGCAAATTAGTGCAACCTTTGTGGAAAAGAATTTGGAGATACCTCAAACAGCTAAAAATAGAAATACCACTTGACCCTGCAATAGCATTGTTGAGCATCTACCTAAAAGAGCATAAGACATTCTATTATAAAGACATCTGCACCCGAATGTTTATAGCAGCACAATTCACTATTGCACGGTCATGGAAACAACTCAAGTGGCCATCAATTCATGAATGGATAACTAAAATGTGGTATATGCTCACAATGGAATATTACTCAATCCTAAGAAATGACAGTGAGCTAGCACCATTTATGCTATCCTGGATTAAGCTTAAGCCTATTATCCAAAGTGAGGCGACACAAGACATGGAAAATGGGCTCCACATCTACTCGCCATCAAGTTGGTACTGACTGATTTAAACTTTGGTTTTCAAATGGTGGCAATGCTCACCAGAGATTCGGTGTGTGGGGGGGCACCCAACCTTAGGGATGGGATGAGCATTTTGGAGGGGGAGGGCATACCTCTAACCCTTCTTAGGAAGAGGCAAAGATATACAATGTAACCAAAATGTTAAAAAAAAAAATTTTAACAGGTGGTGGGCAGGCAGGTGTGGGAAGGAGGAAAGGGGTGTGTGCTTCCATAACGTGTGTGATGTACACCACCAGGGGATTGGACATATCGGGGGGAGGGAGGGGGCAGGGGCAATATTTGTAACCCTAACAATATTTGTACCTCCATAATACGATGAAATAAAAGAAAAAAAAAAATGTGAAGCAAAATTACAGACAAAGATGGTTTTTGGTTTTTTTTTCTAACATGCAGGATCAAATTCTCATTTGGTCCAGCACATTTTAGGGAAATATGTCTGTATTTTGTCACTAGTCATGGCATTAAAGATATTTGTGGGAAAGCATGGGCAAACTCCCTGATCTATATCAGGAAATATGTTCAGCTGCAAGTTACAAAACCCCCAAACAGTGGCCTATGCAAATAAGGGGGGGTATTTTTCTCACCTTTCAGAAAGTCCAGATGTCAGTGGCTAAGAGCGTTGGCTCAATGATTTACAGATACCAAAGCCAAGGCATCTGGAAAGACCTAGGAGGAACAAAGAGAAAAATGGTGCAGGCCTGTGAGGTCTGCCTTGTAAGGCCCACCCACAACACTTCTGCTCACACCTCCTGGGCCAGAACTCTGTCTGTGGGAGGCGCTGGCCAGTGGAGCCTTTCACCTGGGAGCTTTGTACCTCCCAACAAGGCTCAGGTTTATGAGAAAAAT
Organism: Mirza zaza; assembly: GCA_008750895.1. Classification (NCBI taxonomy): domain Eukaryota; kingdom Metazoa; phylum Chordata; class Mammalia; order Primates; family Cheirogaleidae; genus Mirza; species Mirza zaza. The sequence continues at coordinate 84,976 of VSMD01075641.1, read as the reverse complement.
GGGCAGTTGACTAGCAGGTCTGCCCCAATATCACGGCAAACTAAAGGCCAAGTCAGTGTCCTTAAAATCCTTGGAAATGAACACCTCACTACGATGTATCAGCTGGAATAGATCTAAAATCTGCTTGAGTCTATAATATAAAATTTATATTTTTAGCCAATATACTTTTTTAAGGGAACAGTCAACCATGTCATAAACAAACAAACTCAAAAGTGGTGGTTTCCAAGTTAGGCTTTTCTGTAGAAGATAAGGAAGAGCACAGTTGGCAGACAGTTGCTAAACATCACCGTTTTGGTTGTCCCCACTCACTCTCAGACAGCAGCGTGGGAATCGTCAATACTTGAAGAGACTCCCTCCCTTCCCTGCTCATTTTTGCTCCATGTACTTACGTGCATTCGAGCCAGTCATGTACCAGGGCATTGTGGGTGGGTGTTTATATATTATATATGTATATATATATATATATTATTTTCTGTATATTATGATGTTTTGGCATCTTAAAAACTCTTTCTGGCTGGAGTGACACCGCCCATCTCTAGGGTAGCCAAATCTTAGAGACAGCAAAGGGCTCATCGGGGAGCATGTCTTTAATACGTACGACGAGCAGTTCAGAGCCACCCTCCTCTATCTGGCCCAGCCATCTCAGCAGGCAATAGAGCCCTGCTAAAGCTTAGCTCAGATATGGGATCCTCTGTGATGCAACGTAAATGGTTGTGTTCAGTTGCAACATAAACCATTGGCTCATTTGAGTGCTCATTTGAGCTCTCAGTTGAGTTGGCTGTGCTTTAAGATGAGTAGTTGTATTTTCTCACATAAAGCCTACCCTGCTTCAGCATGGGAGGCGCCAGATGGGTAGAAAGCGCTCAGTGCAAAGGCTGAGCATTCCAACCGATGAGTGGTTCTTCCAGAACAACAGGGTGCTATTGTCCATCCTGGGCGAGCCATATGACTTGTGCTACTTCTTCAGTAGTGGTAAAGAAGTTCCACTCCAATATTCATACTGACATTCCGAAATCTATCTAGGTTCTGCTATAGCTCTGAGTGTCCTGAAAACAGGTAAGCTGAGCTTGTGGTAGCTGCACCAGCAGGGACAGAACCCAGCTGCCTGTGGCATATGGTGACTTTACAGAGAGAGGGCACACTGAATCAGTCTTACTAATTAATTGTAAATTGCCTACCTCCTACCAAAAGTCTTCGGGTTATACCTGCTCTACCAGTTCCACATCCTTCTCCTTTACTTTCCTTTACTTTCTCCTTTACTTTCCACTGGGAGCCTTCCATCATTCTGAGCTTTGCTCCCAAATCACCAAAGGTTCATAGTTGCCTAAACATACTCTAGGCTAGGCACATGTTTCCTCAGAAGTACTATATTGTGTTCTCTGAATTGTAAAAGGTTTTTATGGTTTACCTAAAATTAGGCTGAAAATACCTATGATCGAAAGAAAAAAAAAGGTTGATTCTTGAAGAAAAATCTCCTGCGGTGCCAGGAACCCCTGGGGCTGGGGTGGCCGAGGCAGGAGAGACAGTGGGCTGGGGAACCTGGACACTCCTCAGTTGGAAATTCCCTTCCTGACAGTCCCTGCATGTCCACCTGCATCTCGAGGACTAGAAGCTGCTATGTATGTTACCTACCTCAAAAATGAAACTTCAGGCATTGCCACTGCTCTTGGAGCACTTATGATTATGTCAGGAGTTGGACCTGGGGCTGGGAGTTTGGGTGTTGTGTGTGGTGGGCACCATGCAGGGAGTGGGATGTAATTGCTCCACTTCTCATAGAGGTCAAGCACAGCACTGTATGATAGAAATAGAACATGAGCACATTTGTCATTTTAATTTTTCTAGTAGCCATATTAAGTGTAAAGATACAGTCGAAGTTAATTTTAATAATGTATTTTACTTACCTCTATATCTAAAGTATTATCATTTCAATATGTAACCAACATAAAAATATTAAGGAGATACTTTGCAATCTTTTTTTTTTTTTGGTACAAAATCTTTGACATCTGCCAAGTATTTTGTACTCATAGCACATTGCTATTCAGACCAGCTGCATTTCAAGTGCTCACTAGTCAATGTGGCTAGTGGCTGCTGTATTGATCAGTACCGCTCCAGAGAGAGCCATTGCTTCACTGTATCAAAGCTACATTCACCTGTCTTCAAGCCCTCCCTCCAGTCATTTGGTAATCTCTCCCCTCCTTCCTCCTTTCTATTTCCCCTCACTTCTCCCTACTCTCTTCCCCCGTACTCTCCACTCTTTCTCTGCTTTTCTCTCTTAGGGCAGTGACTTTCTCATTAGAGGGTCAGTACCAGGAAGACAAAAGGAGCTTAATTTTGTGGTGGAACAGAAGGGATATAGGGGCAAATGGTATGCAGTTCTAGCCCTGAACTATACCACATAAAGTTCTAGGAAGAAATAGCATTTCTAAGTGAATTTTGTTTTGAAAGGAAGTCATTGAATTAATTTCATTCATAATAATAAAAAAGAGATACTAACTCTTTTTGTATGATTTAATGACTCCATGCCCACATGTATTTCCAAAAGTAACCACACTGGGGTTCTTTCAGTGGTGTAGAATCTATTTATTTGCTCAGTTTGTATGAACTAGTGTCCAGGCTCATGTAGAACATGTTGGAAGCATTCTCAGATGCTACACTCCTCTTTACAACCTAAAGCCTTGCCAACTCATATCCCTGTTTCTCAGAGAACAGAAATGAGAAAATGCACTCACATACCACATAATAACCTTTTGGTCAACAACAGACTGCATATGTGATGGTGGTCCCATTTGAATATAACGAACCTGAAAAATTCCTATTCCTTAGTGACATTGTAGCCTTCTTAATGCTGTATTGGAATGTGTTACTCTCATGTTTGTGGTGATATTGGTGTAAACAAACCTACTGTGCTGCTGCTAATTGTATAAAAGTAGTGCACAATTATGCATAGTATATAATATTTGATAGTGATAGTAACTATATTACTGGTTTATGTATTTACTGTACTATATATTTTATTGTTATTTTAGAGTGTACTCCTTGTACTTATTAAAAATAAAGTTAACTGTAAACAGCCCTAGGCAGGTCCTTCAGGCGTAATAGGATAACGCCTATTCCAGAAGGCGTTATCATAGGAGACGGCAGGTCCACGTGTGTTATTGCCCCTGAAGACCTTCTGCAGGACAAGATAGTGGTATTGATAATCCTGACCCTGTGTAGGCCTAGGCTAATGTGTGTGTTTGTCTCTTAGTTTTTAACAAAAAAGTTTAAAAAAAATGTAAATAGAAAAAAACATATAGAATAAGTATATAAAGAAAGAAAATATTTTTGTACACCTGTACAATGTGTTTGTGTTTCATGCTAAGTGATATTTTAAAGTTAAAAGTCAAAAAGTTAGAAAATTTGAAGTTTATAAATAAAAATGTTATGGTTAATTAAGGTTAATTTATTGTTGAAGAAAGAAAAATTTTTTAGTGACTTTAGTGTAGCCTAAGTGTACAGTGTTATGAAGTCCATAGTAGTGCGCAGTAATGCTCTAGGCCTTCACATTCACTCACCACTCACTGACTCACCCAGAGCAACTTGTGATTCTGCAAGCTTCATTCATGGTACGTGCCTTATACAGGTGTACCATTTTTTATCTTTTACATTATAGTTTTGCTATACTTTTTCTATGTTTAGATACACAAATACTTACCATTGTGTTACGATTGCCTGCAGTATTCAGTACAGTAACGTGCTACACAGGTTTGTAGCCTAGGAGCAATAGGCTATGCCATATGGCCTGGGTGTGTAGTAGGCTGAGCCATCTAGGTTTGTGTAAGTGCACTCTATGATGTTTGCGCAGTGACAAAATCGCCTAATGAGGCATTTCTCAGAACATAGCCCCATCATCAAGCGACGCATGACTGTCGTTTCTTCCCCCCTCATCCCCTTTGATGTTTAAGAATAGTTTGGCAGAGCCTCAGGGTCACGTAATGAGGTGGTTGACTCAAAACTCTGAGATGTGGGTTTCATTGGGGCTGAGAGCTATACTTCAAAGTCTCAAATATACAGGAATCCCAGCTTGGGTTCCAAGAGACATTGGGTTTTCTCTCAATCTCCCTATTTCCCTCTGGTTTAATAATATCCATTCTTTTATTGATAAATCCACCACAGAGGTTATTCTAGGCATCCTTGATAATCCCAGCTCTTTCCTGTGCTTGGAATGTACTCTGAATATTTCCAAAGTTTGGACTGGGGGCACTGTTGGCATGCTGCCTAAACACTGTCAGTCTATTGAGTTAAAATAAGTCAAATCCATTGTCCAGCTTCTTAAATAGAAATCATTTGGTTGGCTTAATATTATGACAGCTCATTCCTGCATTTAGATATAATTTTGCTTAGGTTGCCCTTTCCTATCATGTGCTAGTTCGACATCAAAACACTTCTCTCTTTAGCTTTAGCCTCCCTGGCTGCGTTGAGCCAAAGCTTTTGTTGTTTTCTGTCTAGCTTATCCACCACCCACTTCATTTGACCTTATAAACATGTTTAAATAGATTTCTCGGATAATGACCATTTTAGCTGGCAACTTCCCGTTTAGATATTATAGCAGGCACAGTGCAAATTAGAGGGCAGAGCAAAAGCACTAAGAATCATGAGACCCTGGATAAATATAGTAGAATGGCTCAGGCCCAATAGGACAAGGCTGGGTTCTTCTCCCAGTTCACCACTGACTCAGTGGGTGACTCTGGGGAAGGCAGAGTCAAACAATCATTGGTTTCATCCACTGATGACTCAGTCACATTGGTCTTGATAAATGGGGGCAAAAGAAGGAGTCTTCTGTGTTGGAGACACCTCATTTCCATCCTGAGTGTTTCACTGTTCCCTGGGTTTGCCTCTGAGTTCACGCAGAGGAAAACAAAGATGCCCTTTATGCACTACAGAAAGCAACTGGGTGCTCATCGGGGCAACCGGCCTTATCAGCAAGGAGAGGCATCTTTTAAAGGTTAGCAGAAGGTCAAACAGGAAGAGCTATTCAATCTAATAGTAAAAGATTGCCTTTGGAAGGTGGCTTTGTTCAATTCAGTGTTATCTTGTTTTGATGTGCTCCACTGCTCCGTGATGTCGGTAATAGACCAGTCCACAAACGATGAGAGCATTAAGTAAGAGCTTGGTGTTCTGCTCAGCACCTGGCGCAGCACTTGGCACATTCTAGATAATCGTGAATGTTGAAAGAGTGAGTGAATGGATAAAGAGCTGGAGAAATAGGTCTGGTTTAGTTGTAAATAGGCTTGTTCACATTCTTTAACTGCAATTTTATTTGTTGACACTTGGTTTTCCAAGTGTCAGAATTGTCAAATCTGAGCTTCTTCACATCTTCTTTCTTTTTCTGATTTTTAAAGTAAGGGCTGATTTAGTAAGGATTTTGTTACTCTGTGAGCATCTAATTGATCTTTCGGATGCAATGATTTGCAGGAGATGATATCTATGAGAGAAATATTTTGGATAAATTTTAATTAGTCATTATTAAATAAACTTAGCATATCCTCCCTCCTCATTTCACAGAAATATATTCCCATGTTTTCTGAGTTGGAACAAAGGAATGAAAGTGTATAGTATGTGAAGTTATACAGTAATTTTATGAACAACTAGATAGATTGTTTTTCATAATGCAGAAAACAAACCTGTGTACCAGAGGAAAAAATGCAATTTGCAAAACAAATTACTGTACAAAAAAAGTTAACAAATTCATATATTTTCCCTTTGAGGGAGAAGAGTCAACTTCAAATGGGTGAATGCTGTTGTTGTTGACTAGTTAATAAAACCATTGTCTTATATAATATAGTTCTTGTACACTTTTTTGCCCTGAATATCTTTATGTCCTCATAAAAAATTACTTGAGGCAAATGGAACAAGTGTTATGTGCTCTTTGAATAGAGGTGGTAACTGAGAACTGAAGGGTGCCTTGTTGCTTAAGATCACACAGTTTGTAACTGAAACAAAACTAGAAACCAGCTATGCTGGGTCAGAGTCCAGTACTCTTTAGAGTGCTAGAAAGAAGGCAAGTCAGATCCCAAAATGTGAATGGAGGAAGCACTAGTAATAATGAGACATTTTCAATAGGGTCTACTTCAATGAAAACCAGAATTACCTCCACTATCTCTCCCCTGATTAACTGAAATATTCAACAACAACAAAAAATCAATCTATGAGTTCCATAAAAGCAAGGAAGACCTCTTCTAGGTCTCCTATACCTATCATAGTTTCTCACATGTAGTAGGTCCTAAAACACATGCTTGATGAATGAATATGTCAGTTTCCACAATATCTTCTGTTATTATCTCCTTCTCTTATCCGTTAACAATCTTTTCACATATCTCCTCCCTCTAGGTGCAGCATAAGTCAACTTTAAGGTTGGACATGTGGGATAACATCGGTGTGAATACATGTTAATCAAGGAAGCAGGAGTTAAAGCAAGGGTTATATCTGTCTCCTGGGCTTCCACTCCTTCATAAAGAAAGAAAACACAACCAATAGCACATTTGCAGTTGAAGGGAGTGTATGTCTACCTAGTGCGTGTCCTTTAGCTAAAGCATGAAGGCATGAAGTGCTTAATGAAGGCCTCCTGGGGAGGTAGGGGCAGTCCTGATATGAGAATTGACATCTCCTAAATTCCAATCCCATGTTCTTTCCATTGCACTATCTCTTTCCTGTATGTGTATGAGTATATATATCCAAATCCATATCCATATCCATATCTATCTTCAAATGGGCTGGTCATTTGGTCTAAATTTGAGTAACATCAAGATCACTGAGATTCAACAGAAAGGATAACATCTTTTGTACATGGTCTATTATCAATGAAATATGTTTTTGGTTAGTACCTGATCAGCAGTTATTATAAGCAGCATAAGAAAATTAATGAAGATTATTACAAAGTACTAATTTTGGACATTAATCCAAACACCATATTCTGAAGGATTCTTGAGACAGCCATTGACAACTACAGAACAACCTTTGGCTAAAGGACCAGCCTCCCTGACCAGGAGTTTAGTGGACACTGCTCTGCTCTATCCAGGTCTCTTCAGATCCATGTTGCCATTTTGGTGTGCCTTTCCCCTGGCTTCCGTGTGATTCTGTTTCTGAGTTCTCACTTATGGCTCTCTCAGAAGACTGCCCTTTTGCTTGCAAGCCTGCAAGCCAGAAGTAACTGAGGGTCTCCATCTCCCTGTGCAGCCCTGAGCCAAGGACTGGCCAAGGAGAGGGAAAGTCTAGATCCATTGCTTCAATTTGGGATAAACTCGGGGGTATAATTTATGCTCCAGAGTTCTCTTGTAGGATCAGTCCTAAAAACCCTTTGTAAAATTTTTCCTAAATCACAGTCCTGCTTGCCTTTTTTTCCTTCCCTGTCCATCATCCATCTTTCTCTACGTCCTTCCTCCACTTCAGAATCTTTATCTGGGAAAACTGCCCTAAGATAAAGAGCAATGCTTATCTCCCAGTTTGGGTTAAGGTCTGTAAAAGAAAGCTAGGGGGAAAGGGACTGAGATTCAGCTGAGCCAGAATCAAATTTCTTACTATTTTCCAGGCACAGAAGACTCCAATCCACATCCTTTCTTTTCCCAATTCCCAGAATAAAGCAATAGAAGTTTGGAGATGATAAACTCTGATAATTATTCCCTGAATAGGAATAAAAAAATCCCCTTTTCCTATACAATATGTGTTCATAATACACAATTTAGAGATGATGATGGCCAATGACCAAAAGCCTAATCATAATCACAGCCTGATATCAGTGCTCTGTACCCACACGTCCTCTTGCTCACCCCAGCGAAGCAGGAGGTGAAGCAGGAGGCAGCTTGCCAGAAAGAAAGTCAGCTGTGGGGGCTGCTCAGTCCCAGGAGCCAGCCCATCAAGAAGGCATTTGTGACTTTTCAGGGTGTGGGGGTGCTGTGGAACAAAAGTAGTGTCTGTTTGCTTGCGTCATGGAAGCAGCATTGGAAGAAATCACTCCTAACCAATCAGTGCCAGTTGGGGGAGCCCAGACTATTAAGACTAATTAGTTGCCCATCAGGAGGGATATCTGAGGGATGAACCCCACCACCATGACTCCCTCCCTTCATCTGTCTGGTTTTTTTCAGGAGTGCCCATCTGTGATAGGCTGCACTCACGTCATGATTACTGTATTGTGGACCCACTGACACTAACGATGTGCAGACTTTCCAAAGTTCCACTGCTTTACAATGTTCCAAAATTAATACCAAGAGCACTTCTGGGAAGAGGAAGGGAACTACAGTGACATATGCACCAAATCTGATGATTCGTCTGAAACTGATTAGTTGAATTTAACCCCCTTTGTCCCCTTTTAATCCCTTAAGAAATAAGAATCAACCATGGTCACATTACCCATTTATTTATAGCATAACTACGCAATAAGGTAAGTTTGTACCATATGAATTTTGACTTATTGAGGAGTAATCCAATCTCAAAAATAACTCTTATTAATTAATGAGGACCAAATTATAAAATGTTTTGTACAAAAAGTATTATTGAAAGAGATGTCACCCTAAAAGATGTATCAAATGCCTTGATAAAGTTAAGATACATTATGTTTAGCATTACCCTCATACACTATTCCAGGAGAAAGCATATTAAAATAAAAAAGGTTATTTTGACATAATTTGTTCTTAATGATGCGTCACAATTCCTCAAGCATGACTGATAGGACTTTATAATCACAGCTGAAAAGGGCTCCTGAATGCGTAGTTAAATTAATGAGTGAACAAAATGTAATGTCGCCGATCCATCCATTTACTTGTCATCTTATTTAGTACCTCTCTTTTTAACAATGCTTCCTAAAATGCTATTTACACTGTGAATTGGTTTCACAAGATTCTTTTAAATCAAAGATGAAATTCAGGTCAGCCACTGTCTTACTGAAAATATCAAACTAATAAAGTCTAAATTTATGAGATTTGACAATTTTATAGTAGTTGACTATAGATCTATAGAATAGACAATCTGGACTTTGCAGGATCTATAGGATGTCCAACATATGTCTCTTTTAATCTGTAAGGAAACCTTCTCAGAACCGCCCCCTCACCCCACCCCCACAAGTAGGCTTGCCTTGTGTATCAATGGCCAGGCTTGGATCTGTGCTTCTTTCTAAGCCAATCATCCATGGGGAAATGAAATTACAATAGTTACTTAAGATTAATCAAGATTTGGTCCCTGAGTCATGTAAAGAGGTGGGGACCTGACAAAAGCAAAGGGAGGAATGGCCAAGGCACCAACAGTGTCTGCTTCAGCTACCTTTCCAGGAACCAGCTTCTTCCACACTGGCAAGAGACGTGTTGAGGGGTATGAGGTGAGTTTGTGTAAGGGTGGCTAGTGCTTGTCAGTGAAGAGACAGGGGCCATGAGATAAGACTGATGGAGGAATATTCTCATCTTCCCCCAAATACCTCACTAATGAATCTTCTGAAAAGTCCAACCTTATTCTTTTAGGTTAAGTTATTTTATCCTGAATAAAAATACCTATTAAAATTCATGTATTGTTTTAGAGTGAGATAGCATAGTACATAAACATATTCTGATATTTTATTCAGCAACTCTTTTTGAAGCACCTAAGAGCAAGACACTATGCTAGATGCCATGGGAGATGCAAGAATACATCACAAATAGCCCTTTACCCTGGCAATCTATTGATCTGAGTGAGCTATGTGCACAAAGACCATAGTAGAAAGTGGTTCCATGATGATGTGGCTGGCTGTTGGAGTTCAGAGGTAGGAACTGTAACTTCTGAATGGTGTAGAGGAGGGAGGGAGAATGGTGGCAAAGGTGGCATTACAGTGGGCCTTGATGGACTCTAAAATGGAGATACAGGAAGGCCTAACCAAGGCATATGGGTTCCACTGGGGTATGGGGTGAGGAAGAGCAGGAAGCATGCAGGGAGGGCAAAGGGATCCCCTTTACCTGGAGCAAAATGATGGTAACCCATGGTTGATAAGATGAGAAACAATTCCTAGAGGCACTTGATGCTGGGTTAAGGAGTGTGGAATTTACTACAATGGAGACAGGACTCTTCAAAGGTATTGGAAGAAGAGAGTGACTCTTGATCAGAGCTGTTATTAGGTAAATTGTCTAATTTTGATGGGAGATAAATTAAATGGAGAGAGGTGATAATAGACTTTAGCTATTACGTGTCTATTAATTACTTGAAAGGACCTAGTTAACCATATGACAATTGTACATTTTGACATTTGCAATGACTTAGAGAAGAAAAGAAGAAACATTTCAGGATAAGTAGCATAGTCAAAGAAGTTTAGGTTCACACAAGTCACTTCACTGAAATGTCTTAGATACCCAAGAGACAATACAAGGGTGCTGGGGCCTCCAAGGAGTTCATGGTGGTTACAGGGGTGGGAGTGAAGTTCAACAGCAATTTTAATCAAACTCAGTGTTTGGCCCAGTGCAGAGATTTCTCCTAAGCGCCGACAGGTTTTCTCATCCATGGGGACTGGGTCCCAACCACTGTCTACGGCCCCTGGCGTTCGCTGAATTGGCACCAACCATGGCCCAAATAACCCCTCTGTTCTTCACTTTCCAAATGACTCAGCAGATCATTATTTAGGTTATGTGAGTTGATTTATGAAACCCTAATGTGACAGATGAGACCTAGTTTCCTTGAGGGTTTTTATTTCTCTAGGTAGTTTTCCATGACGGCAGCTACAATTACACATGCATTTCTGCCAATAATACTTAGGGTTTTTTCCCCCCTTTTTTGTATATCAGAAATTCTTGGCATCAGGTCAAGAGTTCTGGAATTCACTTCCCCCGCTGTTTTGACTATGTTTGAGTAGAAGGTCTGGCAAAGATTTATACAAAGCAATGCTATATATGATGGATTCTAATCAAGGAGTGGGAAGTAGAAGATATTGCATAAGCTAAGGGTTGCTACTGGCTGCAGTAATGATGGCGAACCAGGTGATTCAGCCAGCCTGCTAGGTATACTCACCCTTATTAATCTGAATTATCTATCTATTTATCTACCTTCCAACTATTAATAGCTTTCACAATTATAGAGCAAAGTTGCACCAAAAGCCATTAGCAAACATATTTATTCAGTAATACAAGAGTACAAAGAAACAGAGATATTAAAGTATAAATTAAATTTTTTCATTTTTATTAACAAAGTCACCATTATATAATCAAATTGGATTGTTTCAACCTAGTTGGCCTTTCAGGTCATCCTGATCAGCAAAGATGTATTCATTAGACCTTATCTCTATCTTTATGTAAAGAGAAATATCTATAAGCATTAGAACATCCAATATCAGGACTGACTTTCATTTGTCGTGCACTGGTAGAGCGTTTTGGCCAGCATCTATTCTGTTTGTTGGTGTTGGTCCATGTTGTGTTAGTTAATAAATTGTTGGAGTATCACCCTTGCTCAAATTACTGATTTATAAATTTAAAGAATTATAAAAGTAGAGAAAAATAGCTTGTTCCAGAAACCTGAAACCTCTAATTTAAACACTTTCATGCAGATAACTCCATGTGTAGATATGGTCCCTACTGGTGATTTTACAACTATAGATTATTAAGTACTGATAAAAAGACCAAGAAGAAAATTAATGTAGTTCTGAAAACTAAGTGGTATATTCAGAGTCTTCTTTGCTTTTGAGGCATTCCTCTCAACAATAGTTAATTGTTCAGTACAATCAGAAAAGTTTCAGGAAAAAAATTAACATTTATATGCGTGTATTAGTTTCTGATTGCTGCTATAATAAATTACCATACATTTCCTGGCTTAAAACAATGCAAATTTATTCTCTTACTGGACATAAGAAGTCTGAAATATGTTTTGATGGGCTTAAATCAAGATGCTGGTATGCCGTATTTCTTCTAGGGCTTTAGGGAAGAATCTGTTTCCTTTCATTCTCAGCTTCTAGAGTTTGCATGTATTTCTTGCCTCATGGCCCCCTTCCATATTTAAAGCCAGCAGTGGCTGGCCGGGTTGTTCTCACATGGTATCACTCTGATACTAATTCCTCTATCTTTTTCTTCCACATTTGAAGGAACCTCACAATGATTACATTGAGTTTACCCAGACGATCTAGGATAATCTCCCCCATCTCAAGGTCCCTAACTTAATCTCATCTGCAAAGTCCCTTTTGAATGTGAAAATCTATGGGGGCCCATTATTCTGCCTACCACAATAGGTTTTACAAATGTCACAGTGGTCATAGTGTTTGATCTTGGACAACCCAGTCTGGCCATGATCACAGACCTTGCCTTCTCTCTAAAGTCTGCAACTGAACAATGGGATAGTTTTGTCTATTGGAATGACATAGATGGTGGAGCCCACTTGGAAGATGGAAATAAAATATGGAATAATAAAAAGATGGAAAGATAAAAATCATGTAAGATGGAATCAATCAAGAAATATTTATCAAATATACTTTATGCTAAGTATATTTGATAAGTATATGCTAAGCTCCGTAGGCAACAAAAAATAGAAGAAAGTAAGAGCCTTACTCTAGGGAGCTACAAATCTTGGGGGCAAAGCATCAACACAAATAACTAATGTTTGTACATTTACCCATCATTTGCATGAAGTAATAGACTTTCTTGTGCCCTACCAATAAACTGCTTTACTCATAGCCTGGAATGTGTCTTGACGTCCTTTCTGTGCTTTTCTGACAGTGTGCCCTAAACCCTCAGGCATGTCTCAGAAACAATAAGTCAGCTTGGCTGGAGCTGAAAAAGAATACTGTCCTTAAAACAAGATGAGTAGGAGGGGCCCACATGTTTGTTGTAATCAGGAACAGTTGGTATACTAATGACCCATCCAGGAATCTCTTGTTTCTCCTGTTGTATTGTCCTCTTCAGGTCTGGCAAGTTGGAGTAGTCAAGAGATGGCCAGTACTAATGCTTATAGCCAAACTTCCCTTTTGACATTTCATTGCTACCACTTAACAATATCTAGATTTTGTAAGTGGTCATAAAAAAGAGTATTTTATCAGCTTGGAGTAAAGATCCATAATGGACAGAAGCCTTTGCCACATATGTGATTTCAGTGTCAATTCCTTGAACATAGTTCCATTTGAAAATGCTTTAGTTCCAGCCCATTAATTTTATCTTGGAGAAACAGTTCTACTCTTATAGTCTCATTGATCATGTCCTCGTTCTCCCTTGATGTCAGAGCTAGGCTGGGTTATTCCAGTTTTTTGTCATCAATGCTTCAACCATGGCCTTCAAGCTGGGCTTTTAGAACAAAATGTGTTCCAACCTCACAAAAACAGGGAAATTGCTCTAAGATGCAAATAAAATGGTCCATGATCAATAAAACATAGGAAGTGGGTAGGAGGATTCTTCCTCTCTGTATTCCTAAGCACCTCTCTACTTCTTTGGTCACAGATGAATTAAGATAAAAATGTTACCTTTCAGATCTCCTTGTTCCAGCTCTGATGCTAATGCACAATTATTTCTTATATTTTCCTTTCAGAATTACAAAAATACAAGTCGTAATATAAGAAAACAATTGGGGGGGGGGAATAAATAAATTCCAAAAACAGTTCTTTGTAAAGATTTACAAAATAGAAAAAGAAAACAAACCAAGTCTGGTTAAAATCCAAAGAGCAAAAAGATTAGGAATGAGAAGGGAGACATAATATAGATACCAATAAAGTTAAAATAATTCTGAGAAAATTCTCCCATAACAGCAAAGTTGAAAGCCTAAAGCAAATGTATGGACTGGATTTGCTTACAGTATGGACAAATAATCTCTTACCAGACCAACTATAGACAAAGTAAATATACAACTTCTTGAAGGCACTGGAAAGGTAGTTTCTGGGCGCAGGTTCTAGAAACAGCATAGGGTGACTTCCTTCCCCTTTCTTCTGAGGGCAGGTTTCAATCTATACCACACAGGGTATAAAAAACTAAAAGAATCCCCCAATCTTATTGGCTTGTTGAGTCAGAAGATTCAGGTCAACCAGAGCCACAAGAAAGTAAAAAAGTCCTTGTAGAAAGCCAGAAACGAAGAGCGGCAAATTCCATGCATAAACTCTGCTCAGATCTCTTTCTGACCCATGAATTATAAATACATAAAACAAACTCTCAGAATCCTCTCTAAAGCTACAAGAATGGAACTGAGATTTGAGGCGCCACCCAAGAGATAGAGTTTGCAGTTGGAATCCAATCAAATGAATTATCTGCCAAAACAGAAAAGCTAACAGTCTTTGGGGGAATATCACAGAATGCAGAGTGTCTACAACTTAACATTACAATGTTCAAGATTCAAACAAAATTACTTTGCCCATAAAGAAACAGGAGCATGTGATCCATTCTTAAGAGAAAGAGGGATCCTAAGATGGCTTAGATGTTGGAATTAGCAGACAAAGATTTAAAGCAGTGACTATAAATATATTCAATAATATGAAGGAAAACATGTTCAAAATTAATGAAAAGATAGGACATCCTGGCAAAGAAATAGTAACCATAAAAAAATCAAAACTATAATAAGCTTCAAAAGCTGAGGTAAACTCATTGAATGAGATTCAGAACCAAATGGAGAGAGGAAAGAACCAGTGAATTTAAAGATAGATCCATAAAAATGGTCCAATCTGAAGAATGAAGAGAAAATATAGAGAAAGAAACAAAGAACCTCAAGAACCTATGGGGCAATATCAAGAGGTTCACACATGTGTAACTGGAGTCTCAAAAAGACACTAGAGAGAAAATGGAATCAAAAAATATCTGAAGAACAAAATGGCTCAAGACTTTGACAAAAGTAGAAAATGTCAAGATGCAAAAAACTCAGCTAACTTTAAGTAGAATAAATACAATGAAAACCACACCTAGGCATATCAACTCTCTGTAAACTAAAGATGGAGAGAAAATCTTGAAAATAGCCAAAACAAAATGACACATTATATATAATACAAGGGAATAATGTTTCTGCCCTCTCCTCAAAAACTGAGCTGGTAAGAACACAATGAGACAAACCCTTTAAAATGCTGAAAAAGAACAACCACCACAATCACAACCTATCAAGCCAGAAATCTACATCCAGTGAAAGTATTCTTTGAGAATGAAAGTGAAAAAAGATAATTTCAAACCAAAGAAAATTAAGGTAATGTGTTATCACCAGATCTATACTATAGGAACGAACTGAAGGACATTCATTGGACTGAAGGGAAATGATACCAGCAGATCATGTGGATCTTCAGGAATGAATGCGGAACGACACAAATAGTAAACATCTGGATAAACATGAAAAAATTGCTTTCTTTTAATTTCTTTAAAAGACATATGACTGTTTAAAGTAAAGATCACGCTTTAACATTGTGAGACGTATAACATATGTAGATGAAATATATATGACAGCTATAGCATAAAGTTCAGAATGAGGGAAAATTCATCTATAAGGTGCAATGTACAATATTAACTCTAAGGAAACTGAAATATTAATTATATGCATGTATATCCATAGGACAACCATTTAAAAACTATAATTCAAAGAGGCACAGATAAGAAAAGCCTACAGAAAAATTGAGATCTATTTCTAGAAAAACTTAAAGTATCCAAAATAACCCAAGACTAGATCAAAAACTTGTAGAGAAAGTCTACTATAAGGATATTAGGAAAGTGATCAAAATTTTCCATTAAAATGTTACCAGGACTAAATGGTTTCACAGTTGATTTCTTATGAGCCTATAAAAAAGGAGATAATTGCAATGTTATTTAGATTCTTCCAGACCTCAGAAAAAGAAGGAAATCTCCCCATAAAGTCAGCACAACCTCTACACAGTTGATTTCAGAGTTTGGCCACCAATCTTATGGGGCTGATTTTTAGGGGAGCTGAGTTCTCTTGTGTAGTCCTATTCTTTCTGCTATTTTTAGGATTTATGTACTCACCTCACCTCTCCATAACATTCCCACAACAATCAGCATTCAGAAATATGGGAATCACTAACCTGATATCTCAGTTTTGTAAAGTTATTTATCTCTAGAGTCACTAATAACCTTGTTTGCCAGGAAAGTAGGGAAGAAGAGAGGACAGATGGAGGGTATTAATAGATGTCAATCACTTACTACTATGTGCCAGCAAATCCACCAAGTATTCTTTACGACCTGGGAGATTGATAATATTACTCCCCCTTTTGTAGATGTAGAACCTGAGGACCAGAGATGCTTTAAAAAACATGCAGGGGAAAAACTCTCCTGTGAGCTCATGCAGTTAATGAACGGTAGGTGTGAGATTTGAAGTTAGAGCTCTCTGATTCCAGAGCATGTGGTTTTCTATTTCTTCCAACTGCCAGAAGGATTTCTTGAAATATTTAATTGAAAATGTTCTCTCTTTGTATTTAATTACTTCTAGAACCTTGAAGAAGCATGTGTTTTTTTGCAGTCTTAGGGAGCATCTGCCCCTCTTCCAAAGGATCTGTCCTTTCCTGTTAGAAACATCATGAGAGTGACAAGCAGCTGAATTTTCTAAGAAGTGCGATTTGCTCTTCTGTAATAACCTGTAGCCTATTTTCCCTTTATTTTTCTTCAACAACAACGACAACAACAAATCTGTGGGTTAACTACTCTGTGTGCCAAGTACAGTGGTAAGCTAGAGAATAGCAAGCTGTATTCCTTGGCCCCGGGTGCTTACATTCTAGTAAAATAAAATAGCTTAATGCAGAGGTCATCAACCCCAGCTGCATGGTGGAAACACTTGGCAAGTTTTTTGTTTGTTTGATGCCTGGGCCACTCTCAGAGGTTCTAATTTTTGCCGGTCTGTAGTGAGGCCTAGGCTCGGCATTCTTTAAAAGCTCCCCAGATAATTCCAATGGGCAGCCGGGGTTGGTAGCCACGGATTAAATGTGGGTGTTACTCATCAAAGGAATTAATAAAAGGTTGTTTGGGACGGGTTTCAAAGGACTATATCCCAAATGTGGAATTTCAGATATTGCAATTTTTTAAATAAAGGAGACAGACACTTTGGAGCCGAAAGTCCTTCCCGTACAGCAACTGAAAACTGTGTCCATGTTAGCTAAGGCCAACTTGGCTCCAAAGCTTTCTGATCAAAATTCCCCACGTATCCTGCCTGGAGATTATATGGTAGCATTGGTTACCGTTTACTAAGTGCTACCTGCGTGTTATCCAACTTAATTCTCACAAGGATCCCGTGAGGCAGGCATGATGAGTTTCATTTTACAAAGAAAGTGTCGGGGTGGGTAGGCAGCACGCTGGAGGTCACAGAGCCAGAAAGTGGGGCAGCCAGAGGCAGCGTCTGCTCTCACCCAGGACACCCCAGCCCAGCGGCCCGCAGCGTGGTGCTCAGTAGATCAGTGTAAGGAAAGGGGCCAGGAAGAATCATTCATTCCCAGACCCGCTCAGCTCGTAGGCTCTGCAGCCCACGTCCATGCTGTAACCTAACTAAGGTCAGCTGCTCTTGAGTCTTGAATTGGTCTGGGATAAATTAAAAATAACCCCCTTCCTCTCTTCTCAACGTCATCGCTCTTGGAACGGAGAAGCATCTCCGTTCTCCACGATCTTTCAGGAACCAGAGTTGAAGAAAGATTTTTGTTCTTCCCATCTTCCTGTCACCCTTTTACCTGCGCTGTTAAGACAGCCAGGGGCATTTAGCGGTAGGCAAAATGGGGCAGTGACTGCTGCGTGGTTTTGTCATTGTTACCGTCTCTCCTCTGTACACTGTTTTCTCCTTTGTGGAATCTAGACCTTTAGGCTTTTTACTCAAAACTTTCTCAGAATGAATAGAATAAATTCATTACAATACAGGGTGAAGGACTGAGAAAGCCTCATTTGCCACCTTTCCCAGGGACAGTCACATGTTAACAGGGGACACAGAGTTCAACTTGGGAGTCAGAGACACATGGATTTGAATCTTAGGCTGCCTACTGGTTATGTAACACTTGGCAAGTAACCTAACCTCTCTTAGTTTCAATTTCCTCATCTCTAAAAAGAGAATAATACTTCAGAGGGTTGTGATGTGGATTAAAAGGATTTGAGACTGTGCCTAGCACAGTGCCTGGCACATAGTAGGTGCCTGTTAAATATTTATCCCCTTTTCCTTTCACTTCAACAGCAGAATTCATGCATCAGACAGGAGTAAAAGTCCTTTGGGACATGTTGTTTCAGAAATATCTCGACAGCAAATGGTCCTACTTCCTCTACTCCGTGGACTACACAATTCTTGTTGAGGAACACATTGTACTATTCCCCAGTGAGTCATGCTAACACACACACGCACACACACACACACACACTCTCCAGGACCGTTGTTGTGGGATATAGGTATTTCATGTAGGAAGGTCGTGACTATATTTCAGACAGGCTTCTTGTCAGTCCTTCATCACAAGCTTGAAGCTTCCCTCAAAACACAGGTATGACGGTTAGTAGCTAATCTCCAATGCACTAAACGTTTACATACTACCAACATTTTGGAAGAAACAGTTTACCTCTTTCTTTCTACAGAGTTTGAAGTGCAGTTGCTCTGAATGAAGAACCACACGTTGTGTTCATACAGAATGTGGCTGAAATGCAAATATATTTCAAAGCTTGTGCCTTTATCCCAATGCAGTAGAAAGGTGACTGTTATTAAAGAACAATGCAAAGCCATTTATTACCAAGCTTTCAAGAAAGCTTTGTGCACAGGTTTGACTCTCATTATCTGTCTTTGTCATCCTTGTAAAACATCCCATTAGACTTTCTACTAAGGCAGAGAAACCAGGCAGACAATGGAAACTAAGTTGTTTAATTGCTATTGCCTTTGAAAGTTTGAAGTGCAGTATTTTTTAGTAATTGTTTCAGGAAAAGAAGCTTGGATTTGAGGACTAGGTTGGGTGATAATGCCTGTTGCTGCATCAATTTTCTAACAGTGCAGGTCCTGCCTAGTTACAGCAGGACTCTAACTTCACTGTGGGTCCACAGGCCAGGCTTGAAGCCCCAGTGATCTGGGTTCAAAGAGCAGGTGGGCAACTTACAAGATGGTAGACCTTGGACAAGTCCTATAATCTCCAGGTGTCTCAATTGCCTCATCAGCAAAATCAGCAGAATGACAGCACCTCAAAGGGTCTTTGTGAAGGTAAACAACAGAATTTATGTAATGCACTATTACATCAACCAGAGAAGAGTCAACAAAAAATGCTTTTTCCCCCCTCTCTTCTCTATGCAATCAAATGTAGTTAGTCCAAAGCAGTTACATTTGATGAAATCAATTTAAAGTGGGCCTTAAGGGCAGTGTTGGAAGGAAGGAGAAGCCACAGAAGGAAAATATCGTCCTGTGTGTGTGTGTGTGTGTGTGTGTGTGTGTGTGTGTGTGTGTGGCACAGTCTTTGAAACTCAAAGTATAAACCATAAAAATTCCAATACATTTGGATATGTACCTAATGGTGAGGGGTGCAGATGTGAGCCCCAACACCAGCACTAGCAAGGGGTTCCTTTTGCCTGGCCTGGCGATGTTAACTCCCATTGAATGTCTTGTTCATAGAAGAGGACTTGATGAGTTAATTGAAACAAAGTCAAGGCATTAAATCTCTTATGGAATAAACAACAATGGGTCATGCATTTTTGAGACATATTTTCTGGGCTTTTTTTTTTCCCCTCTAAACTAAAGTAGTCTTTCCTGGCTCCTGAACACAAGCTGTCCTCATCTATTTCCTCAGGTAATCCATTATAAGTTATGACAGGCTCCCCAGAGCCTGGCGGGCAGCGTGGCCCAATGTGCTGCCCGGGTCTCACTTTTCTGTCCTGGTCATCTCCGACAAGTTCCATGCGTGACCAGTCAGGAGACGGCTAATTCCAGTCCACACATTTTGCAGATGAGCTTCATTTTATTTTTAATTTCCCCACAAATGCATGCCAGGCGCAGATTTCGTCAGTTACAGACATAGCTCTCTAATCTGTGCCGCTCTTCCGTAGCTCATACTACCAAATGAATTAAGGTCCAGTTACATATAAAAGTGATTATGATCAGCGAAATGTCTGCCCAGAGTGGCCTCCCAAAAAAGGGTAAAGATTCGAGGCTCTGATACTCCCCTTTGGCCATCTTGGGGCCACACACTGTACAATAAAAATGACCCCATCGACAACTTTCTAAAACCCACATGGCCTTTAGATTTTGCAGCCTGGTGGCCTCTGGCCAGCATGGAACAGAGAAAGAAATCGCTTTCTCATGTTGGGGGAAATTATTTGTTTTCTGTCTTCCTCCGACAACATTTCTTTTCGAGAGAACTGACCTCATCCTTTTGAAAGTTTCCTATTTCACATCTACAGGCATCTGGCTTTCTCTTGGAGGCAGGTGCCTTCTTCCAAATCCTGACATTTGAGGGGCAGGACCCTATATCTTGTCATTAGCCTCATCCAGCCATTTCTCAGGATAGCTCACGTCTGTGTGGCCTGTTTTTCCCTCAGGTTGGCAGGGCCAGCAGAGAACAGGGTAAGCACCGCTCAGAGACCCATGATGTTGAATCAGACCAGGGAGAAAGCAAGAAAGGCCATCTCCGGGTGCTCCCTAAGGGTCTGTGATCTAATTCAGGGGCGAGGAAATACTCCCAAGGACACATTTGCTTGTCGTAAGTTATCATCTCCGTGAGTTAACTAGATATGAACAAGACCAGGAGAACAAGGAATGACACAGCAGAAAAAGCATTAGGGACCACAAGGCTGGGTTTTGCCACCAAAGAAGAGTGCTATCTTGTGTACCTCACTGCCTCTCTCTGGGCACTCGTCCCCACAAAGGCAAGATCTGAGATATCCTGTACTTCTATGACAAATGGCAAAAGAGCTTAGGGGAAATCAGAAAAGCCTTCTTCCTTTCCACTGAAGTTTCTAGAACAATTATCACAAAAGCATAAGCAAGCTGATACTGAGGGGGCCGTCAGGGCAGTCCCCTGAGTAGACCTGTTACAGGGGCTTGTTTTCCAACTCTCTGTGCAGACCCCAAAGCCAACGAGGCAGGCTGTGTTCAAGCCCCTTGGTAGGGTTCTTGTTAGGGTGGAACCAACTTGACTGAAGGTCCGACCATCTCTGGTAGGTCCGAGCTCTGAGTGGAGCCCGAGGGTGGCGAGCGGGCCGAGGAAACGCTGCCCCGCAGGGCAGAGGCCGCCCGGGGCCTGCTCCCCCAGCGCCCGCCGGGCCGTGGCCCCGCTGCCCTCTGGGACGCGCCGACCTTGGGAGTCGCCCAACTTGAGAATCTTTTGAGCTCTTCCTGTCGCCGTGCCCCACCCCATCCCATTCCACCCTGGCCTCTTTTTTCTCCTCCCTGGCAGCCACTCTGTTTTCAGATGTTTACGCAGAGTTTAGAGCCTCGGTGGCCGCGCCGGGGCCGGGGAGGGCAGAGCCCCGGCAAAGGGACACCTCCGGGAGGCGTCCAGGACACAGCGCACGAGGACGCCTCCCCTCTCTGTGCGTCCGACAGGCTCCGGGGGGCGTGTTTTCCCTGGGTGACAGTGGTCCGTGTCTCTGGCTTGCAACATCGTGAATCCTAGATTAGCCCCAGTTGGATGACGCCTTTTTTGGGAACACGGGTGTCGTCTGTGCTGCGAGCGCCCCATCCCAGTGGTCTCATCCGGATTTTGTAACATCATTTTATAACTGTTCCCCCGACTCTGATTCCATCCTTCAGAGCTCTGAGGACATGTAACTGGAAGCCACTCCAGTCTCTCCCCCTCTGTGGTGGACCCGTGTCACCTGCCGTCCTGGCATCATCACCCAGGCATGCACTGTCACACTCCCAACCGGAACGTCAGCTTGCTGTTTGAGATTCACACCGACACTCGGTCCCCAGAGGGCTCCTCCCGGAGCCAGGGCGGCCTGCGCTTGGGAGCACATAAAAGCACAGGAGTCCCCTGGCTTTTTGGCAGCACTTCAAGCGCTAGCCCAATGAAGAGATCTTGACAGCATACTTGTAAACTCCACAGGCCCCAAGGGCTCAAACACCACGATATTTATGCTCGCGGGGCGGAGAGCCAAAACAGTTGGGTTGTTAAGCAGACGTGGGTCTCAGTTCGGACCAGCGTTTCTGACACCTGTTAACGGGCATTTGGAAGAACTGAGTTGAGGGGGTGGGGGCCCTGGGGAGCGGCTGCCAACCTGCACCTGAACAGCGGGGAGGCCAGCAGGGGTTTGCCCCCCACACCAGCTGGTCGGAGATTCCCTGGGGGAGACGAGAAAATGAACCCAAGGGCTGCCAGAAAGGATAATCAGAGAAGGAAGAAAGTAGGAAGGAGGGTGAGAAGAAAAATAAGAGACCAACAGGGAAAGAAAAAAATCGAGAGGGCGGGTATTTTTAGATTTGCTAGCACAGAGCTTTGTGCCTGCAGCACCCTGGTCCCTGTGTCTGCGGCACCAGTTCTACTGGCCCGGGTCAGGATAGGCACTGGACTCCTGTCCCCGTCCCTCCTGGGGGTATAGGTCCCCCTACCTTGGAAAGCACAAGACCACCTCCTCCAAAGAACCTTCTCTGAAAACCCAGACAGCCAATCTAGTCTTCCTTTCGGAACTCTCCCTGTAACACACAGCTCAGCCCTTCGCAGTTCTTGTGTGTGACCTGTGCTCCTCCTCTGCAATCGCCTCCTGCCCCATAACCCCAGTGTTTAACTTTTCAGGATCATACGGGAGGCTTTCCATGGCCCACAGTGCCCAGCACAGTCCTAGACTCAAAGTAGATTCTCAGTATCCACAGCTGGTGGATTGGTTTGCTCCCTCTGGGTGGTTTTTTCCCTTTTTCCATTCCAGACATCCCTGCCTCGACTTCCACTCAGCAAAGCCCCGATCTGCTCCCACACAGCTTCAAGCTCACTACCTGGCTCTGTGCGTCTCTTTCCCTGCTCCTGTCTCCAGGTGAGGATTGTCCATAGTTGGACCTTAGGTGAGACTAGGTTTAAATGACTTAGTGAAAATAGTTTCTATGTTTTATTATTAGTGCTCAAAAAGAAAGGCCCGTCGAGTCTCTACTAATGAGCTGACTAGCGTTCCAAAGGTCAGCTTGTACCTTAGTTGTTTGACTCTTGAAATTCATAGAAACAACATTATAAATGAATTCACATATTCATTCATTCATTCAACAAATACATCGTGAGCATGACTTCAAGGCAGGCACTAGTCTAGGCGCTGAGGAATTTGCATGGAGCAAAACATACAAGAGCCCTTGTTCTCAAAGAGCTTATATCCTGGTCAGGGGAGACAGACAACCCACAAATAAGCAAGTGAAATGGACAGTATGCCAGCTGATCTGGAATGCCACAGGAAGGAATAATACAAAAAAGTGGAACCGAGTGCTGGGACAGTAAACAGGATGATCCAGGAAGACCTTATCTGAGAGAGACCTGAAGGTGCAGGAGGCTGGGTGAGTCGTGTCCCAGGCTGGAGGCAGGAGTGAATCTGGTGTGTTCAAGAACAGCAAGAAGGGGGCACATTTGCTCAGGACCTCTTGAAGCCATGTGCTCCAGGCTAGTCACACACATTAGGCTCAGAATAAATACTTTAAATTATTTTACTGAGATTGAGATTTTTTTTCTATTAACAAAATGGCTCGGAGAAGACTCAGAACCTCCCAAAGGTGTCACCCAAACTTGGTGCTAGGTACTGGCCTGGCACTGACTCTGAGCTGCTCCCTGGGCATAAGTCCTCCTGAGCTTCGGACCTCATAATCTCAGTTAACAGTCCTAGTTTATTCTGAGCTATAGGTTCTTTTCCTAGGAAGTTGTTTGGGATCCTAATTTTGATTTAGAGGTGCATTCTTAAGGGTCTTCTCCATTGCCTCTTCCTCCCAAAATTAATCTCATTTGGCTTTTCTGTACATTTGCGAAATAAGAAATTGCACTGTCTTGTTTATAGATAAATGAGAGTCTGAGTTCCTCAGCTTTGATGAGAAAGGGTATTTTACTCCTCCCATCTGAAAGGTGCCCCTGGGTGACCAGTGGCCTAAGTGGGAGTGTCTGGGGTGACTCCCTGAGACACAAAGTGGCCTTCCAGTGAATCCCCAAGAACAACAACAACAAAGAATGGTCAGAAGGCTAGACTAGCTCAAGGAGAGTGAGCAATGGGGTGAGACAAGCACTGATTGGTTTCCCTGGTCAGTCTACTGCTTGCCTATTGAGCCCATAAATAGTCTGAACTGCAATTCTAATTCAATAGTAAACATTTACTGAGTGCCTGCTCTATGCCAGGGATTAGTGCTAGGTGCTGTGACTAATTCTTTCGACTACCTTTAACCATGGTTCTATGGGAATATCCCTTCTGGGTGTCACCTAGGGAGAGCTAGGGACATATAGAGCCACCCAGGGCAACAAGGGAGCTGGGAAGATAAGATGCAAATCCCAGTAGATAAAAATCTCCCTCTTGGAGGCAATTTGGGACATTAGAACCATCTCTTGATTTAGAGCCTCAGGCATTTAGTTTGTTGCTAAGTGTTGGGGTTTTTTGCCCTTGGACAAGTTGCATAACCTTCCCAGCTCTTGATTTCTTAAAGATAATAATGACTGTTTTGCCTTTTTTGTGAAAATTAAATGAGGTTAGTGTACATGAAAGAGCCTTGTAAAACATAAAACAGTCTACTGATTTGAGTTGTTAGGACTTAAGGTGAATTATTCTCTCTGTTTTCTACACCGGGAAATTAATAGACATCTCCTAGGGACTCCTTCATATTTGGAAGTGCTGGTGAGTTTTACGTTAGCTGCCTAATCTTTTCTGGGACAGGCAATAGAGCCAGGCAGCTTCAAGATGGTGAATGGCTCAGCTGAGAGATCCAGATGGGAGAAGAAACAGGTCAATAAAGGAGAAAACTGCCTGGCTCTTGGGGAGGTTATGGAGTAGAATTTGAGAAAAGTTACATAGTTCATCTCAAAAATGACAAGCAAGAGGACAGACCCAAACAAATCATTACATAGGTAAAAACCACATTTCCCCTCTGGATGCAGTTCTTTTTGCTTCATTTTCCTACATCATTCAGGGCCTGTTTTCCACAGTGTTGAAGTGGCCCAAATAGCCCAGGTCCCACCACCTGGCTGATGCCATCATCTCTCGAGCCTGCCTGCCTTCCTTCCACTGCTCTTTAGAATGGAGAACTCTATATGGGAAGGACAGCTTTTAGTGACACAGCACTCATTTTCTTATTATAATATAAAGCAGGCTGGTCATTCTGGAAAAGCCTTGTTATTGGAAGGTTCTTTCTTAAAGTCACTTAAACTCTGCTTCCCTGTGATTTCTGTCCCTAAATCCTGGACCACCCTCTGAGCTACTCAGAGGCACTCTAGCTCTTTTTCCAAGATACAACTTCTCAGATATCTGAAGATAGGTCCCTATCCCACTGCCCTAACTCCAGCACATTCAGTTTAAGATTTTCTCTTTATCCTTGGTGTTCTTCAATTTTACCATGAAATATCTAGGGGTTTGTTGTACTTGTTATTTTGTTTTGCGTTGATTTTTAATCCTGCTTTGTGCATAGTATGTGCTTTCTTTCCTGAATCTCAGGATTCAAGACCTTCTTCAGTTCTTAAAACTGCTTAGCCACTTCCTTTTCAAGTATCAATATATCTTCCCTGTCTCTTAACAGAACTTTTGTCTTTATCTTTCTGCATTCTTAATGAACTCATCAGAACTGTCTTCCAATTCACAAATTCTCTTTTTAACTATGACCAATGTAGTGCTGACCCAATACTGTTTTACTTAATTCTACTTATATATTTTAATTTCTTATTACTCCATAGAAACTGAACTCTAATCCACCTATTCCTGCTCCAGAATTTGGCTTCTAGTCATGGATTACTTTACCTTTCTACTAAATTTCTATTGCATAAAAATAGCTATCTTAATTTAGAGTACAGCTTTTCCTTCTAATTTTCTCTTTTTATATTTCAATTATCATGGTTATGTTTTCAAAACAATAAAGAACCCCAAATGGAAACTTAACTATCGTGACTTTCTTCTTATAGTCCTTGAATTGACTTTGTAGGCCTGTTCTCTTGGGCTTTCCTCAGCAGGATCACTGTCCATGATCCCCAGAACTGAATGCAGAGCACTCCAGTGAGTGCTCCGAAGGTCACTCTTTCAGGCAGAGAACACTGAGCAAACAGGACTTCTAACAACATGGGTTTTTTTACAGAAGCATCCTCTATGCTAATTAACAAACTCTCAGACACAGGCTTAGATTGGGAGTGCTGAAGCCTTATCTATTTCTTCCTCTATGGGGCATGCTCCTGAGTGGGAGCTTTCCAATGTTTACTCA
Organism: Mirza zaza; assembly: GCA_008750895.1. Lineage (NCBI taxonomy): Eukaryota > Metazoa > Chordata > Mammalia > Primates > Cheirogaleidae > Mirza > Mirza zaza. The sequence continues at coordinate 58,753 of VSMD01075641.1, read as the reverse complement.
CTTAGATTACAGCCAACGTGCATTCACACGTAGGCATCACATTACCGACATTAAAGTATTTTAAGGGAAATTACAGACACTACAACAAGACAGGCAGAAGACTGGAAATGTTTATATCCTTTAAGCAAAATCTGAAGATAAATGGGAAGTTGTAGTCACTTGTTTAGATAGAGGAACCACAGTACTCTCTTTCTCAAATCTGAATGATTTCTGTCTCATGGCTTATTGGCTTATTTATTTTAATCCTTTTTCTTTTTTGCCAGAAGATGACTTAGTTCCTACTCAAATTTGCTCATTCCACCACCATCCCACTCAGTCTTCAAGAGATATTTCCAACACAAAGATATTTCCAGAATTCCAAAATAGATTTGAAGCTTCAGAGACAGGATAGCAACAACCCAGAAAGACAATGAAATTGTATACTTGTATCTGCATTTCTTTCAAATTCTAGTTTTTCAGTGCATCTGGGTAGCTAACACTCCACCTTAGCTAGTACTTTTTTCAGCCTCTAAACTCCCTCTAACTTTCTCCTTAGTTTGACAGAAAGACCTTGGGCTTCATCTATAGGCATATTTTTAACAAAGCATGGGGGTGTTAGGATTCAGGAAGCCAGCACACACACTGGATCTTTTAGTATGGACAACAGTGGGTGCAGATGTCACTCTTTCTTCATTGCATAGCCAAATACCTGCAGTGAATCATTTTCATTTGGTTGCCTAACATGAAAAACTACACTAGGTTAGGAGCCAAATGCATGGATTCACACTCCAGCTCTGTCTGTCATTCACCAGCTGAATATGTCTGGGTGAGTCGTGAGTCACCTGAGGCTCCTCAAGCCCAATTTACTAATCTGTCTATTAGTCAATTTACTAATGGGGCTTGTGAGTCCACTCTGACTCACAGGGGAGTTGTTGGATCGAATGGCAGAGCTGGCAGACTTTGCATGGTAAATTATAAAATGTTTTGTGGGTAGAAAGAAGTATTTGTATCAATTATGCACATACACTCAATTATTTCTCATGAGCACCCTTTCAAGACTGCAAGCTGCGTATCTTTGCAGTGCCTGACAGTGCCACACACCCACTGGCACCATTTGATGTGTAAGTAAAAGAATGAGATTTTTTTGTAGGAGAAGAAGGCAAGGACTTGGCTTAACACTAATATTATATAGTATAGTATGCCTGGGAAAGAGTATTCAACATCATTTATTCAACAAAAAGTTATTGAAAATCTTCCATGTTCAAAGTTTTTTTTGTAAGGCTTTGAATATAGGCTGAATAAGATGTGGTCTCTGCCTTCAGGAGATTAAGGAATAAAGGACTAAAAGGACTAAAGTCCATACTGAACATAAAGAAGGAGTTGCCAATTCTACCTTATAGAGTGCTGGGGTGGAAATGAGGAGAGGAAGGAAGAGCTTCATCCACAAGGTGATGTGGGAACTGAATCTTGAAGGATGAGAGAGTACTATGGTCTGAGTGTTTAGGATTTAACCCAGATCCATAGGTTGAAACCTAATCCCTAATGTGATGGTGTTAAGAGGTGGGCATTGGGGATGTGACCAGGTCATGGGGATGGAGCCCTCCCGACTGGGATTAGCGCCCTTAGAAAAGAGGCCTGAGGGCCCTGCTGCCCTTTCTCCATGTGAGGACGCAGCAAGAAGGTCTGTGTGGAAGCGGGTCCCCACCCGACCCTGCAGACTCCTTGATCTCGGACTTTCCATTTTCTAGAACTTTGACAAATAAGCTTATGTTGTTGCTAAGCCACTCGGTTTGGTGTATTTTGCTGTGGGGGCCCAGACAGAGACAGAGGACCTGAAACACTGGGGCCCCAGGTGCAAGGGTGCTCTGTTCAAGGGGAACAACGTGAGCAGAAGTAGCAACAGACTGAGGCCAGAGGATCAGCAGGGGTCTGTGGGGCCAGACGGCAGGGAGCAAGGGGAGGATGGGGTCAGAAAGAGGTGAAACTAGAAAGGAAAGACTTTTCCCACTCCTGGCTTCTAAGAAAGGAGATGTTTCCTATGCACACTCCTGACTTTTTCCCCTTTATTCTCTCCACCATTGGGGAAGAGCAGTGACTTCTCCGATTGGTGAATTGGGGAAGAATTGTTGGTGGTGTTCTGCTCATTCCTGTCCTCTTTCCTCTTGGGATCAGGAATGTCTGCCTCATGGAAGTCTCCACTCTTCCATCCCGAAGTCCACACGCCTGGGACAGCAGGTGACTCTACCTGTGTAGATGTCAGTTGGCGCCCATTTGACTCTCATACTAAGCGCTGTGTTCTCCAGTTTGGCCTTTATTAGTAATAAAGTTGATGTTCTGGCCCTGTGTTCACCCTTTATTTTATTTTGCAATTTGTCCAGAGCCCAGGTGTGTTGGATGCTCCCCAGGTAGATGAGGGGTTGGGGTGCTCTGCCCAGGAGTTCAGAATCACGTGGTGCTGAAGGTTGTCACTACAATGAGCAGGGGCAGAGAGCTCTGCCAGAGGAAACGCCACCTGCAGCCTCTGCAGAAAGAGCACGGACCTGCATGCCAGGACAACTGGGAGCCAGTCCTAGCTCCGCCACCAGCCATCTGAATGACTTTGGGCAAGTCACGTAACCTTTCCAGGCATCCACCTCCTCATCTGTGCAGTGAGCTGGTTTATTAAAATCTCTAAGGGCCCTCTCAAATTATATAAACTTTTAAAAATGGAAGATTTCCTAACAGGAGAAATTTTTGAACACTGGAACAGGTTATGGAATTTCCTTCCTTGGAGATCTGGAGGAAGCAGTTGGTTTAGCATCCAATTTAGATAAGCAATTTAATTCGTATGTGTCAGGTACTCTATTATGAGCACAAGTACACTATCTCATTTCTTCCTCATGCCAACCTATGAAATAGTCGGTATTATCATTCCTATTTTACAGACAAAGAAACTGAGGCTCAGAAGAGTTAAATAACTTGTCCAGGAGCCAACAAACAATAAGTGCCAGTACTAGGCTTTGAATATGGAAAGTCAGGTGCCACAGCTCTCTCCACCACACTGCACTGTCTCCGTGCTAAGGGGCAGCTTTGGGTCCTTTCCCAAGAGCCCATCATGATCCATGGTATCCCTAGAGGGACCCAGTTTGCAGCTTCTCAGACACGAGCAAAAGACAGGTGCTTGGCTAGTGTGAGAAACCAAACTCTTTTGGCGTTGTCTGAGCTCTGTTCCCTGGGTTTTGACATTCAAGGGTGAGAAGCATTTGTTTGGCAATTAATGCACTGCCTTGCAACATCTCTTGTATTGATGTATTTATTGTTGTTTAGTTTCTACGTGCTTCTGATTTTTCTCCTTTCTTAATATTCATTGAGTACTTATTATATGTCAGGAGCTATTCTCCATGCTTTACATGTGTTATTTCACTTAATATTCATAATAACCCTTCAAGGGAGGTGCTATTATTATCCCCAATTTATAGTTGAGAAAACTGAGGTACGGAGGGAAAGAAAACTGAGGTACAGAGGGAAAGACAGGCAGTTCTACTGCCTGTATGACAATGACATTGATGGCATATACTAGTTCCTCAAGACATATCTGCAATGGATTGATTGAGTCAAGGTTCATTTATTTCAAAGATTCATTATTCCCAGGTGCTTCCATAGTCTTCTATTTATTCTCTACGTAGGCCTTTCTTTTCTATACTTCTCTCATAGGCTGTGTCTAAGATACTGATTGAGAACTGAAATAGCCACACAGGCGTGGGCCCTTCTTACGTACTTGCTGTAGTAGGCCCTGGGGAAGCCACAAGAACCTCTCAACCCAGAGCAGACACAACACCTTGCGCTCAGTAATCACACACTGATTGACTAACATATCAATGTTGTGTAGGTTTGCATCACAATCAACTGATAAACATATTTGTTCATTCTTTTGTGAATTTCAGGCTTTTGTGATAGGTATTTTTTTGCTTTTATTTATTTTGTTTTGTTTTTTTTAATCCCCTAACTTTTGGCTTTCCTTGTACTTAGAAGCAGAAATAGGAGTACTATAATCATCAGAAAGAGGTCTGCATGTGGGTAAATGTGCTTTTATGAACCAATGTGTGTGTGTGTGTGTGTGTGTGTGTGCATATATAGACATAAGTGGGAGGAAGGCTGGGGACACAAAAACCTTTTTTCTTTGCCTCTTGGATAGTCTATGAATTGTATCTCAATTTCAAAGCCATAATTCCCATTACTTTGGGATCTGACAACAAGAGTTTCATCTTGTTGAAACTCTTGTTTCAACAAGATGCATGCACTTCAGATGCACCAGTCTTCCCTAGCATTGCAACCCAACCTGACTGTAGCTGAGGCAACAACCTGTAGTGACGAGAGCAGTGATTCACACGAATTAGAACTAGAGTGATTCGCAAACCAATGTCCATTTATCCTGTGCCCACCACTTCTTGTACCCTGGCTCACTTAACCCCCTTGTGGACAAACCCTTTAGTTTTTTAATAAAAAGAGGTAAGCAAAAATTAACACAATAGGCTCTCTTCCTCTTCATTGCTGCCTTTCTTTGGTGAACACTCTGCTCCAAGTTGCAGTTAGAGAAATCTCAATTTCAACCGTAGGCATGTTTCCTATTGTTTCACTTGCGACAAGTTTCTACATAAATATTAGCATTTTGCAACTTTGAAAAATACTGGGAATTACACATTCACACTTCTCCATAAACCCCAGGAAATTCTAAGTATTAGAGCATGAGCTGTAACTCCATAACCTTTTATGTAGAGGATTAGTGTGCACAGCCTCCTCCAGTGCACGCCCAGGCCTCTCCATAGCAAGTGGTACACGTGGCCATCTGGAGAGAAGCAGCATCAACTAAACAAAAACTACTGTGAGAATCCTAGGTTTCCATTCTCTGATGGGAAGCTCACATTTTTTAATGGTACATTGTCCCAGAATGTACACTCATACCACCTGCACTGGCCTGTACGAAGAAAACACGGATACAGTGAATGCACTGAGGAAAGGTAATCCTTGCTCACACAGTCTCGTGGCACAAGTGGGAGCCGTGTTATAAAATACTCAAGAATGCAATTCACAACAGTGAGATCAGCTTAGGTGATCTATAACTTTCCTGGGACAGAGAGTAAGTACAGTCCTCCTGTGCTAAAAAGCAAAGGAGGCAAAACATATGAAACAGAGGAGGAAACACGAATGGCTGTTAAACATATGACAAAATAAACAACCACAGTGTTGATCATGGAAACAAAAGTGAAAACTACAGCAGGTTACCATTTTGTACCAAAATATATGAGTGAGCATTAAATGTCTGATATTGCCACATGGAGGCGCAGATGTTGAACAATGAGAAATCCTATGCCTTGCTGGTGGGAGTATACATTGGCTCGATTATATTAGAAAAAAATTTGGCATTATTCAGTTAAGGTGGAGATGTACATTTTCTGTGCCTCAGGTAGTTTTCCATTAGGGCACATCTCACCCAAGTGCACAAGCAGATATGAACATGTATATTTGGAATAAGATTATTTGTTAAAAAAAACAATGGAAACAACCTAATGTCCATCGACAAGGCATACATAAACTGTGGCACCTTCGCATAATCAAGTATCATGCAGAGGGGAAAATGAACCAGTGCTAAGTGCATCAACAAGGATGCAGCTCCTACTTCAGCCTTGAAGACTAATAAATATTAATACAATATGATACTACTAATATAAATTTTGAAAGCAAACAAAAATACTGTACATTTCTCAGAGGTCCATATATGTGTGTGTATATATATCCACACATATTAATATATAAAATGAAAAGGATGAAGAAATGTGTGAGAATAAAAGACACAAATTCAGAATGGTTGGTTCTTCTGGGATGAAGAACACACTTGGTAAAGAATATCCACAGGGTTAGCTATTACACTGATCACTTTTATTTCTTGAGCTGAGTGGGTATTCATTGTATTCTTCTTTATATCATTTTGCATGTCTTAAATATTTTATAATAAACTTAAAATGTTAATTTGAATGTCAAAGAATTTCAGAGCTATAAAGGCCTTAGTAATCATTCTAGTTCAACAACTTCCTTTTAAACATAATGACAAATAGCTAAAATCAGAAATGAAAGAGGAGACATTACAACTGATGCCACAGAAACACAAAGGATTATAAAAGATTGCTATAAACAGTTATATATCAACAGATTGAATAAACTAGAAGAAGTGGATAAATTCCTAGAAACATATAGTCTACTACAACTCAATCATGAGGAAAAAGAAAATCTGAACAGACCTATAGTTAATAAGGAGATTGAATCAGTAATCAAAACCCTACCTAGCAGAGAAAAGCCCAGCACAAGATGGTTTCACTGGAGAGTTCCACCAAATGTTCAAAAAATTAATAACAATCCTTCCCAAAGTCTTTCAAAATATTGAAGAGGAGGGAAGATTTCCAAAACAATTTTATGAGGCCACCATTACCCTGATACCAAAGCCAGACAAGGACACTACAAGAAAACTATAGGCCAATATCTCTGATGAATATTGATGTAAAAATCTTCAACAAAATACTAGCAAAGTAAACTCAATAGCCCATTAAAAACATTATACACCATGATTGAGTGATCCCTGAGTTGCAAGGATAGTTCAACATAAAAATATTAATAAATATAATATACTACATTAACAGAATGAAGGGCAAAAATGACATAATCATCTAAATTAGTCCAAAAAAACATTTGACAAAATTTAATACTCTTTCATGATAAAAAAAAATTCAACAAACTAGTAATAGAAGAAAACTACCTCAACATAATAAAAGTCATGGGTCATATCTTAGTCTTGGGGTGGGGAATCTTTTCATGTTGGAAGGCCACATTAATTTAGCTATAATCAAATAAGGTCTCATTCAAGAAACTTAATTAGATATACTTTAAAATGTACATTATTTTGTAAAAATATAACTGCTGTGTATTTAATAATTTCAAAAAATGAAAACAATTTGTTAATTTTAAAGTTAACTAACCCTTGAATGCCTTTGTTGGAAAGCATTTGAATATTTGGTTGCAGCATGGAGGTCCACAGTCTCAGTTGATCCTATAGATGGATATCAGCCATTTGTGACCTTAAGGGCATCTTGATTTAGGTTAAATAGGAGAATATAGATTCACAGCAATAAGTGGTTGAAAAGCAAGAAAGCATTTTTCGAGCATGTTGCTGAAGGTGTGGGTATTCCATATTTCAATTGTATCTTTCTTAGCATCAGACAACGACTTTAAAATGTCATCTACTGAGAGCTCAATCAATTCCGTTTATAGTTCTTTAGGTGCCTTGCTGATATCAACTAGGTGAGGCTGAAATGCTAATTTGTGTAATGTTATAATTCTCAAAGTCAGCGAACTTTTTATTATATTTTCCAATTAATAGGTCTATAACAGCTGCATATTCTTCAAACAATTCACATATGTCATCCTGCTCATCAATGACCTTTGCTAATTGGGGAAAGTGTTCATCCAAAATTTTCTTTTGAAGAAGTGTTTTGAAAAAAGATAGCTTTGGACACATATCATATATAAACTTAGTTTTACCTTGCAAAGAAATATTCAAGTCATTTTGTTTGACATGATATCACACAGAAATGCTACAATCCTATAGAAATCTTCTTTCAATAATTCACATTGCTGATTCTGTTCTTCATAAAATTTTTCTGTTCTTACAGAGATAACATTTTGGCTAACACCTGTCCCTGTAATAGCCAATGCATTTTAAAATGATAAGGCAAATCCACACTGAATACCCCATCTTTCAATTTAGCATGTAATGAAATTAATGATGCTGTGTTGCATTTGCACAAATATAGTTAACAATACTTACAACTTGTTGCAAAGTGTCACGTAAAACAGTAGCTTTGACACAGATTTTGTTGATACAAGATACAATGAAAAGATAACTTGTTGCAAAGTGTCACTTAAAATAGTAGCTTTAGCACACACATTTTGCTGATGCAAGATACAATGAAAAGAAATGACAACATGTAGATCTGTTAATACTTTTTTTTCATCTGTGCAATAAACCCTTCATGTTTTCCCTTTATGGAAGGGGTACCACCTGTACATACACTCACTAAATTTACCAAATTCAGTCCAACTTCGCATTTACCTTGAAAGTTGTTGAAGATATCTATTCCCCATGTTCTGTTCACAAGAGTGCCCAAAGCAAGTAACTTCACAGCAAAGAAAATCTTCTGTTATGACCAGTATGAAGTATAAAACCTGTGCCAAGTCAGTAGTATCAGTTGATTCATCCAAAGTGATTGAATAATATATATTTTCCTCTTGAAGTATTGCATGAAGTTGTTCTGTTAAGTTGAAGCCTAATTCATCCTGCCTATCAGTTATGATTCTCCTTGAAAGAGGCAGTTGTTTGTACTTTGAAACATTATTGAGGTCTTAGCCATCCCACAACTTCGACAATGCATTCTTTCATAATTTCTACATCACTTAATGGCTTCTCTTTTTTCCTCAGTATATAAGCTACTTTATAAGTTGCTTCAGTGGCATTATTTTCAGGTATTATTGCTGCTCGAAAGAATTGTCTTTGCTTTTGCTTTTCATCTTTTAATTTCTGCAATGCAGCCTTTCACGTCTCTTCACTTAATTTTAAATATTTGTGGTCCTTATAAGTTTTATAATGCTGATGAGCATTGAATTTCTTTCATGTTGATATTGCAGTATCACAAAGCAAGCAAATGATTTTATCTTTAGCAGAAATACACTATTGCAACTCCTAATCCTCATTAAAATATTTGTTTTATTCCTTCAGCGCTCTCTTGATCATCTTTGACACGATGGGATGTTAAGCAGACAGAATTAAAAAATACTGTTGAGCTGTACAACTATTCACAAATTCCACTTCAGACAGAAACACAGTGCACCGTTGTCAAAAGCTGATAATGGACTGGCCTACCCAACCCCCATAAACTCTCAACAACCAGCCTCATGCATAGTGGCACCAGTCAGGCAGAGGAAGTTAGAACTAAATCATGAGCCTAGCAGCTGTCAATTTAGCCCTTATGGCTTACTAATGTTCTAATTGTGCTGGTCAATCTGGGAGGATTATTTCATTGAAACTTATTTTATTCTTTGGTATTTTAAATATGTTCATTTAAAAAATAAAAATATAAAAGATGAACAAAGATGTATTAATAAAAATAAAGTGATTCATTCTGTAAAATTTGGATTCATTCAAAAGGCCACACTTAAGGACCTAAAATACAGCATGCGGCCTTAAGCCCATGCTTCTTATAAAGTCACCAGTCTCACTCCCATGGTCACCCATTCATTCATTAACCCATTAGTCCCTGAGTGGATTAATCCATTTCTGAAGGTAGAGCCCTCATGACACAATCATTTCTTAAAGGCCCCACCTGGCAATATATACTGCCACATTGGGGGTTAAATTTCAACATGAGCTTTGGAGGAGGCAAATATTCAAACCATAGCAAGTAATATACAAAGAGCCCACAGCTACCATACCCAATAGTGAAAAACTGAAAGCTTTTCCTTTAATATCAGAAACAAAGCAAAAATACTCACTCTTGCCACTTCTATTTAATATAATACTGAAAGTTCTATTCTATTCACAAGCACCACATATATTCACCAGCAAACTGGTATTAACTGAGCAGCACCTAAGTGGACACATAGGTACTATAGTAATAGGGTATTGGGCGGGGGGAGGAGGGAAGGGGGCAGGCATATACATACATAATGAGTGAGATGTGCACCATCTGGGGGATGGTCATGCTGGAAACTCAGACTTGTGGGGGGAGGGGGAAAGGGCATTTATTGAAACCTTAAAATCTGTACCCCCATAATATGCCGAAATAAAAAAAAATATTGAAAGTTCTAGCCAGAGCAATTAGACAAGAAAAAGAAATAAAAGACATTCAAATTGGAAAAGAAGGTGTAAAATTATCTCTGTTCACAGATGGCATGATCTTATATATAGAAAACCCTAAAGATTCCGCACATACACATACACACACATCTGTTCAAACTAATAAGGAAATTCTGCAAAGTTATGAGATACACTTTAAAAATTGCATTTCTATATATTAACAATGAACAGTCTAAAAAGGAAATTAAGAAAACAATCTCATCTGCAGTAGCATCAACAAAAAAATAAAACACTTAGGAGTAAACTTAACTAAGGAGGCGAAAGACTGAAAACTATAAACATTGCTGAAAGAAATTAAAAAAGATACAAATAAATGGAAAGACATCCCATATCTATAAATTGGAAAATTTAATATCACTAATATGCTTATATTAACTGAAGCAGTCTACTTATTCAATGCAATCCCTGTCAAAATCCTAATGGCAATTTTTGCAGGAATAGAACAAAACCATCCTAAAATTCATATAGAATCTCAAAGAACCCCAAATTGTCAAAATGATCTTGAGAAAGAACAAAGCTGGAGACTCCACACTTCCTGATTTCAAAACATATTACAAAGCTACTGTAATCAAAGCAGTATAATACTGGCATAAAGATAGACATATAGACCAATGGAGCTGAATAGATAACCCAGAAATAAACTCTCATGTATATGGTCAAATGATCTTTAACAAGGGTACCAAGACTACACAATGGGGAAAAGACAATCTCTTCAACAAATGGTGCTGGGAAACTGGACATCTACATGCATAAGAATGAAAATAGGCCCTTATCTTACACCATATGTGAAAATTAACTCAAATGGATTAAAAAGCTTTAGACCTTTAATCTTAGGATCAAAGACCTAAAACTATAGACCTCCTAGAAGAAAATTTAGGGGGAAAGCTTCGTGAAATTTCAATGGCCAATAGTTTTTTAGATATGACACCAAAAGCACAGGCAACAAAAGCCAAAATAGACAAATAGGACAACGTCAAACTTAAACTTTTCTGCTCAGCAAAGGAGACAGTCAACAGAATGAAAAGGCAACCTATGGAATGGGAGAAAATGTTCACAAACCATATATCAGATAATGGGTTAATATCCAGAATATATAAGGAATTCTTACAACTCAATAACCAAAAAACAAATAACCTGATTTTAAAAATGAGCAAAGGACTTGAATAGACATTTATCCAAAGGGGATATACAGATGGCCAACAAGTATATGAAAAGATGCTCAACATCAATAATCACCAGGGAAATGCAAATCAAAACCATAATTAGATATTACCTCACACCTATTAGGATGGCCGCTATCAACAAAACAAAGGCAAACAAATATTGCCAAGAATGTGCTGTAACTGGAGCCCTGTGCATTGTTGGTGAGAATGTAAAATGGCTCAGCATGATGGAAAACAATATGGATATTCCTCAAAAAATTAAAAATTGAAATTACCATATGATCCAGCAATCCCACTTCTGGGTGTATGTCCAAAAGAACTGAAAATAGGATCTCAAAGAGATATTTGCACACTTGTTATTCATTGCAGCATTGTTCATAATAGCCAAAAAGTGGAAGCAACCTAAATGTCATCAATAGATGATTGGATAAAGAAAATGTGTTATATATATACAATGGAAGATTACGGAGCCTTTAAAAAGGATGTCAGGATTTCCTACAATGTGGACAACTGTACTGTACACTTAAAACTTGTTAAGAGGGTAAATTTATGTGTTTTTTACTATAATTTAAAAGCAGAATAAAACACATGGTGAAAGCAAGGGCCAGGGTGATGGGCTGACTTGCCCAAGATCAGGAAGCTGTTTAGTTCTGAGACCACAGTCAGGGCCTGCCAGATCCAGGTCATTGGTCCTTTTCCTGTAGGACTTTGCCACTTCTTCTTGTCCTGGTTTCTGTTTTGTTCATAAGAGCATTTCAGAAATGTGAGATGGCCTTTAGAGATGACTCCTTTAGAAGACAATCAATCCTTTGTCTCTACTTTAAATGTTTACCTAGATCTTTGTGAAGTTTGCTCATCACACTTTGACAGGCCTTTAAGTTGAGTTTGTGACTTTATTGCAAGCAATTATACATTAATATTGTGCTCAGCTTTGGCTGCCTTTTAAATATAGGGCTCAAGTTTCTTCTGAGGCAGTTAAAATTCATGATTTGCTTACTGGATGAAATGGCAGCTATATTATGGAGAGAAAAGTTAGAGGCCTAGGAAGGTTTGAGGATTTCCCTGACATTATAATACCATTATTGAGGGGAACAAGCTTTATTTTATGTGCAACTTATCTAAAACTTCCCTACCCTCTCCTCACTTTACAGGACAATTATCTGCCTCATACTATTGTAGTAGAAAGGGACTAAAATGCAGAAATATAGAAGTTTTAATACCAGCAGGCCCACCTTTGCCCTTGGAAATGACCTGCTCCACACCAGCCTCTGTCCTACACAGATCTTAAGGGTTTAGTAAGAAAGATATAAGCATGTCCTTGATTCTAAGGACCCCTTTCTTCATATTTTTGTGACTTCAGGGAGACCAAGATTTTGAGATGAGAAGATGAATGGGAAACACTTCCCAAAGGAGGGGTTTTAGTGTGTCACAAATGAGAAGTCCCTGTAAATAGAAGTTCACAGCAAAAGGCCTCCTGAGTCATAATTCAGTCCTTGCCACGACAGTCTTAATTCACGATTTCCTGAACACTTAGGGGTTCCTGCGGGTAATTATGCCTGCTCCTCAGGTGTCCATTTGCCCAGCACGGGGCACGGCTGAGCAGACGGCCCCCTCTGGGGACTGGAGCTGGCCCCTGGTCAGCGGCCCCTTCTGTTCAGGTTCTTGGTTCAGAACACAGAGGCTGCCTGGTCTGTGCACCGTCCTCCCTGGTGATCTGCTTTCTTTTGGTGAATGTGCCTGAGCTGGGTTCCAGGGAAACTGCCCCTCTGCAAAATGCAGGGAAGGCAGAGAGAGAGCACAGGGGGTGTAGGGATGGCAGCTTCTCCAGACTCCCACTGCTGACCGATGAGTGGCATGAACCCCCAAAGTCCCAGACCTCCGAGGGGCACCCACTTGGCCCCTGGACCTGAGCGTTTATGGGAGGCTGCACACTCTGACGGCCTGGGGCCTCCGGCCTCATGTTGCTTGCCCTCCCCTCGGGCGTGCTGATAGCCCTCTGGGCCTCAGCCTGACCTCTGGGGCCTGGGTGTTGGCCAGATTTATGACCCTGAGTTTCTTTTTATCTCTTCGGGAAGTAAACGTTTTGGTTGGGAAGTTTTTCAATTTCCTCCTGGCCTAGACCAAACCGCTCATATTTCCAAGGGCGAGATTCCCCTCTCCTCGTGGGTCCTCTGTGCCCTGAGGGGAAAGAGGAGCCTCACTCCACCTGCAGACAGGCCTCTGCAAATGCTTTGACGGTGGTGGCAGCGACAAAGTGCCCTGCACCTACCAAACCTACCCTTTGTGGGGTCGAGCAAAAGCTGCGGACACAGGCCAGTGCCCTGGGGGCCTGTCCCCTGAGTCCCACAGGAAAAGACTTTTCTGAACATGCCTGAGGAGCAGGCACAAGTTCTTCAAACTGGGTGGCCACTGATTGCCTTTCCCCACACGTGCCCTGCAAGTCGGTCCCAAATGCCTCTGAGCCACACTCCCCAGGAGAGCGCTGGGAACCAACACTCTCACAAGCGCCCCAGGCCCTCCTGCTGCACCCCAAACTTTTGAAACCACCGCTGTAGAAACTGTGCAGGACACGGGGTGGGCTGAAGTGTGACTCTCAGTCCTCCTGCTTTTAGTCCCCCCAAAGGCCCACAGCAGTGTTCCCAAGAAAATAACACGGACCCAGGACGGCCCAGCGATGCCCCGTATGAGGCCTCGCCCCGGTGCCAACAGAACTCATTGTCGTCGTTTATTTGTCAAGAAGTTTTCGCTCAGTTACACACACATCTCTTTTTTCCTCCACGTGTCCCCTCCTTCCGACTCCCATACTCACCCTCCCAAGCAGTTTTCCCTCTTAGCCTGGTCCCCGACACGATGTCATTTGAAAGTCAGGGAAAGCAGGAAAGTCAGGGCATCCCTTTTATACCTTCGTGAATATCTTCCGTTTTGATGGGCCCTTTTATCCTGAAACGCTTCACCCACCACTGAAGTACCGCCAGCCGGCTCTGGAGGGTAAGCGGCAGCTGTTGCTCTGTTCAGGGCAGGAAGCGAAGAAGAACATGATATTCAATTAAAACTGCAGGGGGAATTCAGCGAGACAGCAGGGTCTAATGGAGACTGATGGGCTGGGAGACCAGCCGGTCCGAGTGCCATTCCCATCTCTGCCACCCGCTCACGGGGGTGACCTTGGGCCTGTCGCTAAAACTTTCTGGGCCTTCGTTTCATCTGAAAAATGGCAGTGATGATACCTGCATCCTCACAGGAATAGTTACGAGGATTAGGGAGATTAGAAAAATACACAGGGCTCTTTTGATCCCTTCGAAGTCACCAGTGAAGGATGGATGGATGCAGAAAGCAGTCTCAGGCTGAGTAGAACCGGCTGCCAACGACAGGATGTGAATTGAGGGGTCATGAAAAGCCGGCCGGCGCTGAGCCGGCTCCCCCAGCAGCCCAGGGGCTGCTCTGAAATCCCACTGCTGGACCAGCACGGGCACAGCCAGGCTGACACACGAGCGTGACATGTCAGAGCCGCCATACACACCCATGGCCTTGCACGGGTTAGCTGGAGTAGCCCACCCATTTCCCAGGAGAATAAAGGGCTCTGAGTGATCGAGCCGCTAGAACAGGTAAACACGACTGGATGAGGCTTTAGACACAAAGAACGCAAGAACTCAGATGTAGGGCCAGGGAGGGGAGCTGTGTCAGGAGAGCGCTGGAGCCATGGAGAATGTTCATTACAGAAGCTGATTTAAAAAACGCTATTCAGCTACACGAAACAACGGTGATATAGCACTTCTCGTATTTTCCTGGATAGAGCTGGAGCCCATTCTACTAAGTGAAGTATCCCAAGAATGGAAAAACAAGCACCACATGTACTCACCAGCAAACTGGCATTAACGGATCAACACCTAAGTGGACACACAGGAATACCATCTATCGGGGGCGGGCAGGTGGGGGGAGGGGAGGGGTATATGCATACACGATGAGTGTGATGCGCACCAACTGGGGCATGGACACTTTTGAAGCTCTGACTCGAGGGGGCAGAGGGGCAAGGGAAATATACGTAACCTTAACATTTCTACCCCCATAATATTGCTGGAAAAAATTTAAAAAACACTGTGAGAAACACTAGGCCATTAATCACAGTACCAGAGCCTTCCCGGTGACATCTGATGCCTGTCTTCCCTGTAAGACACCGTGGGCCTCGTTTCTTCCTGACCTTTGTCTTAATGAAACTAGCTGTGCTAAACATGTATGTTCATGTAATGCTGATGATCGCGGCTGGGCTGGCATTGCCGTTTTGATCGAAGTCAATGCACGTTTGTTGGACGTCATCACGCTAGGGAGGGTGGCGAGGGAGGAACAGCATAGGATTTGCCATCCTGGGGCTTGGGTTCCTAGCTCTGTGCCTTTGCTCTGGAGCCTTGAGTACTTAAGCTCAAGGTTCATCAGATGAGGGGGTGCAGTGTGAAAGAGTCACGTCAGATACGACAGAGGTGCTGTTGTCTCAGTCAGGACAGGCTGGAGTGTGCTGCAGTGACAGATAACAAATAGTCCCACCAGTTCAATGGCTGCATGGCCCACAGGTCCCCCTAGGGGGCGCTCTGCTCCTCGAAGCCACACAGGTACCCAGGCTGATGGAGCAGCCCTCAGCTGTCAGGTAGGAAAAAAAGAAGATAGTGAAGTCTGCATTGGCTCCTAAAGCTGCTGCTTATCTCTTGTTAGCCAGAGAAAGTCACACGGCCATAGGGACAGCAGGTGGGCAGGGACGTGCCATCCGATGGTGTGTCAGAAGGAGAGCAAGCTGGAATATTGATCCACAGTCTTAAGATCAGCACGGTCGCTACTCTGCAAGGCTGGGCAAGATGTGGTGCCTGTCCTCAAGAAGTTTACCAAGGTCACTATCAAGAAGTTTCTGAGACATCTCCAGAAAAGTGTACCCCCTTTTTTCTGCTGTGGACCCCTGCCTCCCACCCCACAGGTGAGGCACCGCTCACTTCTCCCACAGTAATGCCTTCGCTAAAGGCAGCGAGGACACCCACCTGCTTCCTTGGTCGCTGCCTCACTGGTTATAAAATAACCGCCAAGGCCTTTCTTTCAGAATTCCTGTCTTCCCTTGTCCTTCACCCAGACTTTGAGGAGAGGTGCCCAGGTGGCCAGGTTCAGGATGCCCCCCTAGGCTGCAGCTAATTGCACCAAGCATTCCACTGAATGCTTGAATGCAGCTGGGAAGAACAGCTCTTCTCTTGCCCCAAGCCCTTCTTGTGCCAGACGCCGGCTGACCTTCCCATGGCCCCAGCTCAGGGCTGTCATTCTGCCTTTTGGGAAGGGAAGAATCAGGCAAGCTTTGATCAGGTTTTTCCTCTCCCACCCTTGGTGAGAAACATTTTCCCGTGACATCTCTGAAAAGCCTCCTTATTCTTCATCCAGAGATTCCTGCATGGCCTGAGACTCACTGAAATCTTTTCTTTCCTTCCTCTTGGGTTGTGTGCCTTCTCCTTGGACACTGCGGGTGGGGCCCTGAGAGAGAAAATAAAAAGGTTTAATGTAATACTATCAGTAATAACAATAAATATAATAGGCTAGCATATGCTAGGCTCTGTTCTGAGTGCTTTATGTACATTCACTCATTAAATGCTCACAATAAGCCTATGAAGTAGGTATTATTATAGCCCCATTTTAGAAAGGAGGTGGAAACAGGCCCAGAGAGGTTAAGTAAGTTGTCCAAGGTCACACAGTTAGGAAGTAGCAGAGCTGGGATTTAACACCGGGCATCTGACTGCAGAACACATACAGATCTGTTTCCATCGTGGCAATTATTTACCCAGTGGTTGAGAGAGATGGTGAAGTCACACGTTGCAAGGTGCTCATTCTGTGGATGGCGTTGGGATGGACTTTCCGGTGTATTAGGAGGCTGTGCCTGCCCTCTGCTGGTCATTAGCAAGCATTGCCTCTCCGAGTACGTTGAGCAGAACCCACTGGCAAAACTCATTGATAATTCAAAGAGAGTAAACTGGCAAATAAACGTGCAGTTTACATGAGGCAATGGCTTATTGACTATTTATTTTCCTCTAGTTTGGTGTGTTTTACATTTGTTTTTTTCCTCCGTGGAAAAAAAAGTAGGGGAACAACAATCACACCGGCTGCTCTCCACCTCTGAGAACAAGCAGAAGAAAACCACAATTATGCAACTATCAAATAAC
Organism: Mirza zaza; assembly: GCA_008750895.1. Lineage (NCBI taxonomy): Eukaryota > Metazoa > Chordata > Mammalia > Primates > Cheirogaleidae > Mirza > Mirza zaza. The sequence continues at coordinate 41,492 of VSMD01075641.1, read as the reverse complement.
AAGCCTACTTGTTTATTGTCATGGAGATGGTTGTGTAGCACTAGATGCCCATGAAATGTCATCCTAAACAGATGCGAAGGCACAATTTCAATCGTTTATAACTAAGTTAGGGTAAAATGTTTTCCTAAATTAATCAGGGTATTCTTCCACTATAGAACATTGCATGCAAAATGATTCTTATTTTTAAAGTTCAGCTGTTTTAAATTATCTATGTTCAAACAAATTTTATGTCATTTTTTGGTTTGATGTAGAAAGATGAAGGTGGCCGTCTCTGACTCGGCTGTAATGCAGCTTGGCCTGAGACATAGCATTTCAGGGACCTGAGGTGTCCGGGTTCAGAGTGGTGACTCCTTTTCAGGGGACAGCCTGGCTTCCTCAAAAGCCCCCAGCCAAGAAGACCCTTTCAGACAAGGTTGATCCTGCCCACTGAGTCTTCACAGGGAGGGGAGGTAGAAGGGAGAGGGAATTTCGCCATGAAAATCCCATCCTGGAAGCTGCCCCTGGGGATTAACCAGCTGAAACCCCTTGTGATGGGTGGGGGCCTGAGAAGTCGTGGCCCCTGGAGGTTGAGTTTTCAGCTCCTAGACAGAGAATTGTCAGCATTTTCAGTTCTTGGGTGCTTAAAGTTTCTTTCCCTGAGAAGTCTGAGCAGGTTATGCATGCATAAGACATAAGTCACAGCGACAGCAAAACCTTCATGGATCAGGGTTGGTGTATTTCTCATCCCCTGCTTATATATGTGTGGAGATCACAAGAAAGCTGCTGAGCAGATTTAGTAAAGAAGACCCACTTTCAGGACATACCTTAAGATCTGTACATATTTAGATATCTTGCAGATCACTCTTGGACCCTGTACATTTACACCCTGTCCATGGGTAACTTTTTCTGACCCATGCTTGCTGCTTCAGATCATTAGCTCAATATGGGCCAATTGCAAATCTCCCTCCTTACTGCTGCTTCTGTCCTGGAGTCTAGACTGGCATTTCCAACTGCCTGATGGTTAGTTCCATCTGGTTGTCACCTAAGGACCCCCACTCAGCATGTCTAGATTTGACCCAAGCATTCTGTCCCTGAAAGTGTATTTCTGTATTTCTTCTGTATTTCTCTTAATGTCATCACCGCTTTCCTTGTGATTCAAACTCAAAACCTCAAAGTCCTCCACTTCGCCTCATGCATTCATCCCATCCACTAGATCTGACCAACTGCTCACATCTCCTGCCTCTGTGCTCTCCTGATACCTCCTCATCCTATGTCACGGTGCAGTGGACAAAGATGAGTTTCAGAGTCAGGCATGGATTTAAGTCCTAGCTCCATTATAGACTGCAAGTATGAATGTGGACTTTTTGCTTAGTTTATTCAAACTTCACCTGTAAAATTGAAACAAAGAATATGTATCCCATAAGACTGATTATCAGATCAATGAGAAAACCTGGGTTAAATGCCTGGTACATGGTGGGTATTCAACATATGTTATTTTTCTTTCCTCTCAATAGCCTCCTAATTTGCCCTAGCTTCTTTGTTCTCGATCACAAATATTAATTGTATACCCGCTATTTGCCAGGTACTGGGCTGGTTGCTAGCAAAAGAAACATTCAACAAGTCCACAAGCCTTTGCCCCTGTGAAGCTTACGATTCAATGAAAAGAGTAAAATTCTCTCCTTCCGGCGATCTATTTTCACACTCCTAACTGATGGATCTTGCTAAAGCACAGATTATATGTCATTTCTCTACTTAAGGTTGTCGATGGCTGCCCATTTCCTATCTCATGAGATATATATTCCTTTGGCTGGCATTCAAGCCCTTCTAAATTAATAAGGCCCTCATCTGCTTTTGTAGCCTAATTTCCTTCCACTCACACACATACCCTGCTTTCTGTCCAAGCAGAATTACTTGCCAAATATAGTGGTCATTTGTCTTTTTTAAAATAATTACTGTTCATTGTAACATCCTTTCTAGTTTGGAGAAGTTTCCATGAGTGTGGGCCTTGGTGAGAGACAGATCCACTTCATACAGAAGAAGGAGCACAAAGTTCTCCCCACTCTGTGGGTACTAGGGTGTAGACAAATGACTCAGGCTCAGCCAGTCAAAACCCCTCTCAAAATTCTGAATTTTGGAGGATAACACAGTATCAGATGAAAAACTGAAAGTATTTAACCCAAGAGAACTTAATGAAGAGACTTTTCACAGAGGTATGAACAGGGTTAAGAAAACCAACAAGAGATGGTGAAACTCCTTTGCTCCAGGACTAACAATAACCTTGGGATTCACCTATAAAGACAAATGTAGATAAAGGCGTATATACCAAAACAAAACAAAAATTGTGGCACTTTTCTAATTTTATCTGCAAAAGTCTAGGGAGTCACATAAGAATGTGTCTCAGATTGCCTGGCCAAGGAGGGGAGGGCATAATTTTAGCCTGAACTGGGCTTATCAATGCATGTGCACCTACCGATGGCTTTATAAACTTCAAGCATCTGGTAGTGATCCCACTTACATGATGAAATAAAATTCTTAGCACGAAGTAGAAAGAGAGGTCAAAAGACCTTGAGAGGTGGGAATGCTGGAGCAGATTTAGCATGTCTGACTAGCACCTATCCTCTGAGTCTCTGGAGAGGGCCCAGAAATATGGGAATTACGCTGGAGAGGAGACCCACTGTCTTTGAACGGTGCTTTTAGGTCTGTTTACTATAGGCTGGGTATGCTAGTGAAGGTGCTACCATTGAAATGGGTTCTCTGTTTCCAGCAGAGGTGTTGAGAGAGCCAGTTGGGGGAAGTCATGGAGGGCAGAGGAGAAGCACTTACCCAGCAGAGACAAATGGGGGTGTGTTTACTTACCATGACAGGCAGCAGAATTGACTTGGTAATGAGAATCATTTAGCTTGCAAGGATCTTTGGCAGAAGCCAATTGATTCTGAAGTTCCCTGGGTATATGAGCAATTCATCAAGGTCCTACTTGATTTGTATAGCTAAAAATAACTGTCAGGCTGAGAGGCTGTAGATTTGCCAAAATTTGCATAGTGCAAACATGTGGCCAAGGAGCAGAAACACTAAAACACTCACCGCCTTCTCAATCCCTGATTCCCAAGAGGAAGTGAGAGCCTTCAGGGCTGTGGAAAGGGCTGCCACTTGCACATGGGCAGATGACGAAACATCACAGAGGCGTCTCTCCAGACTTGACCATGGCCTGCACTTCAGCCAAACCAAAATGTTCAAATCACTGGGCAGAAACAGCTGTGATAAATGGAGGATTTAGCTCAGTTTAACTCAGTGGAAAATACCTGGGTTTTTTTTCTCAATTTCACATTTGTGTGTCCAATTAAAATAATCAGTTTAGTGACAGCATTGAGAATGTTGACCTATAAACACTGAAGTGATAACATGTGCTGTTGATTCACAATTTACCCATTTGGTATGAAGTAATGCTCCTCACAAACAAAGAAGATGTGGCCACAGGCACATTTCACTTCTTTTAGATTTGATCTCAAAGAATTATGGTGATACATTTAGAGAACTTAGGCCACAGTCTTGGCAGTTTCTTCACTACCAGTGAAAAAAGGAATCCAGAGGCAGTTTGCAATGGATGGCCCTCCTGTTAGTAGAGTAGAGAATGAAATACTGGGCTGAGTTTAAGTATTCTAGCGCGATGACAAATGTGGAAAACCTGATGGTAAATCAAAAATCCCCTACTCAGCTAAAAACTAAAGTCTTCTGGTAAACTAAATTGAAAACTTCTCTCTCAGGTCCTGATGTCTAATTTGAAAATGATCAATAAGTTCATTCCATATAATATTAAATAAATAAATTACTTCCAGATCTTGTGACCGTGTCTGACGTAAGCTAAGCCACTAGGGCAGAAAGTAACAAAATAGGACCACATTAGGTACATGAGGAAGTCAGGTACCACTGAGGCAGGACTGCAGTAATACCCAAGGACAAGAGATGGCTCTTCCTCCTAGCTTTCCAAAGCTAACCAAAGACCACTTACCATGGTAACTGGTACCAGGGAAAGATTATTTTGACACTGACTCTAAGCTAACATATTCTTAGAGAAGGGAGAGGGGGCTTATGGAGACCATGTGATGAGTGATGCTTTGTCAGTATTAACATACAGCTTAGTGAGATCCCAAATACATCCTGGTTATTTTTCCAGTCTCTAGATATATAGTTAAAAATAAATATTTAACAATTAGAAGAATATTCACCTGTGGATTAAGATATTTCATGGTAGGAAGATCCAAAGAAGATATCTGGAGAGTTCTGGAGAGCTCTACCAAAATGTCAAAAAAAAAAAAAATATATATATATATATACACACACACACATATATATAACATTCCTGAGATAGGGAGGACAGAGGAAGGTACTCCTACAGATTAGTAGATTAGTGCTACTTGGAAGATACAGCAGTGGTGATTCTTCAAAATGAGGATAGAGATATTGTGATGATTAAATGAGTTCATACATGCACACTGCAAAAAGTAATCACTTAACAAATATTAGCTACTATTGTCACAATTATTAATAATTATAAATCCTATTTAACCCTGCATGGGGGTGTGCAAAAGACAAATGATCTTCAAGAATTATTATAGGTTATATTAAGCTTAACCAGGTAGTGGACCTAGAGAGTAGAAATTAGCAGATATCCTAGAACTTACGTAAGAGAATGAGAAATAACCACCACCACCACCCCACCCAAATATAAGGACTTTTCACTTGGGGGATTCAGTGGTCTGGAGCATGTCAACATATCTCCTCCAAGGTCAAGGCAAATTGGCGTACCTTGTACCTCCTACCAAGAGGCAAAATGCTAAGCAAGCCTCTTTGGATTTTGAATGGGATGTGAGTTATATTTGCATTGTGCTGCTCTGAATCACTTCCAGCTAATTTAACTTAGCACAATACCCCCAAGCGAGAGATAATTCCCTATCTGGTCTAGCAATAGCATTCAACTTTCTGATTTGGGAGATCAATGGATCTTGAAGTATTCAGAACAGTTTGTGTTTCTGTGAGGAGCTTATGGCAATCCCAAAAAAAGGAGATCATAGCAAAGGCCCTTAGAGTCTTTGAGCAAAGCTATACTCTTTTCAACAAATAACTATTTTCTTTTGAGGGCCTGCTGTAGAGCCTTGGTGGAAAGTGAACTCCTGCCCTCCAAACACCAGGTGGCCATGTAACCTGGCTGCCTATCATGAACTAGCTATTATTTGATCCAACTAATCATGAGGTCAGGTGTGCCCAGCGGTGCTCTACAATAAGATGGGACTAGGCCTGAGCAGGTTCTGAAGGTACAAGGAAGTTGTAGCAGTAGGAGGTTCACACTACTAGCTTGCTAGGATCTAGCACCCACTCTCAACTCACACCTCTGATGTCATGGGGAGTGCACTAAAGCAGGTCACTGAAGGAAAATGAACCAGTGGCTTAGAGTTGGTGCATATGATGTGCAGGCCCTGGTTATATATGGACTTTTGTGGCTTTAAAGCCCCACCTGGAGCAGCCATGAAAGACAATAGAGAAAATCTTTCTGGGATCAAAACTTAAAACAGTACATAACCATATCATTCATTTTGCCTGGAAGAGAAGAAAGCTTAAATTATGATACTAAACCAACTCACAAACAGATGATTTTTCCCAGATGATTTTAGACTTGAAATGTGCAAGATTGGAAGACTGGCAATAATGAGATTGGAGATGCATCTCCTGAATTGGGCCCAGGATGTGAGAAGACTGAAACAGGATCCACACCTTTCACCTCTCACAAAAATCAACTCATGGTGAATAACAGACTTAAATGTAAGGCATGAAATGATAAGAATTCTAGAAGAAAATGTTGGAAAAACTCTTCTAGATGTTGGCCTAGGCAAAGAATTTATGAAGAGGACACCTAAAGTAATCACAGCAATAACAAAAAGAAACAAATGGGACCTGATCAAATTAAAAAGCTTTTGACAGCAAGGAAACAATCATTAGAGTGAATAGACAACCCACAGAATAGGAGAAAATATTTGCATGCTATATATCCGATAAAGGGTCAATAACTAGAATCTATAATGAACTCAAGCAAATCTGCCAGAAAAAAAACAAATAACCCCATTAAAAGGTGGGTAAAAGACATCTACAGAAACTTTTCAAAAGAAGATAGACTAATGGCCAACTAACATTTTTAAAATGCTCAATATCTTTAATCATTAGGAAAACGCAAATCAAAACCATAATGAGATATCACTTAACTCCAATGAGAATGACTTTTATCCAAAAAGTCCCAAAACAATAAATGTTGGTTTGAATGCAAAGAGGTAGAAACACTCACATACTGCCAGTGGGACTGCAAACTAGCACAACCTCTATGGAAAACAGTATGGAGATACTTCAAAGAACTAAAAGTAGAACTACCATTTGATCCAGCAATCCCACTACTAGGTATTTACCCAAAGGCAAAAAAAAAAAAAAAAAAAAAATTCTATAAAAAAGACACCTGCACTCAAATATTTATAGCAACACAATTCACATTTGCAAGTATGTGGAAACAACCCAAGTGCCCATCAATATGTGAGTGGATTAATAAAACATGGTATTTGTATACCATGGAGTACTACTCAGCCATAAAAAAATGGTGAACTAATATGTCTTGCATTAACCTGGCTGGAGCTGGAAAACATTCTTCTAAGTGAAGCATCACAAGAATGGGAAAACAAACACCGCATGTACTCACCATTAAATTGGAACTAATCTATCAACACTTAAGTGCACATATGGAAATAGTATTCATTGGAAATCAAGCAGGTGGGAGGGGGGAGAATGGGATGGGTAAATTCACACCTAAGACGTACAATGCACACTATCTGGGGGATAGACACACTTATAACTTCTACTCAAATGGTGCAAAAGCAATTTATGTTACCAAAACATTTGTACCCCCGTAATATTCTGAAATTTAAAAACAAAGCTAAAACTGAGGCACATCCTTGTTTTTTCAACTTTGTCAAAACTAGAGTATACCTGTCCTAGGATCAGCTCATAAGAAACTTCTGTCCAGGATTTTGAATCATTAAGGATTTTAAACCACAAAATCACAGGGATGGTTTGATATTTCAAAAGTGGCAGCCAGTGGCCTCTCGTTGAGGTCCCCGCCCATGGTAACATGTTAGCCACACTGTTCCTGTGGTCAGAGTTTGGCTGTATTTCTGGCTGTCTATCTTCTCTTCATTCCTGAGTATTTTCTGAGCCTGATTTTCCAGGCTTTTCTTTTATTCTGGTGAGCTACTTAACAACCTTTCCATGAAGTCCTTCTTCAAAAAGCATTGGTTTCACCAGTTAGGAAACTGCTTAGTGAGTCAAACAAGATTGCACTTTCCCACCTCTGTGCATGGTTTGCCCAGGCTCATCATTTGTCTTGAGATGTACCTCTCCCACTTGGATTCCTGCCACCCTACCCAAGGTGGTTGTTTTCCCCACTGTCTTTCAGCCCCCTCCCCACTCTGCTAAGCATTGTAGGGGAGCTGAGACTGCAAACTCCTTTCACTAGACTCCCCTGCCAGTGGACTCCAATGGGAGCACTGTCTGGATATTGGAAAGTGTGCCCAGAGGACACTCGTGCTGCTTCCAGGTGCTGGAGGGAGCTCCCTAGGAGTTGCTGATAGACAACTCTATGCTCTGTTCCTTTGGCAGGTGCAGCGTGGAAGGTCAGTGACTTATCAGTGCCCCCTTGGCAATCCAGTTCTGTCTCATGGTGTTGCCCGTCAGGGATGTCCCAGTGCTTGGAGCCCATCCTCTACGGTTCCACAACTGTCCCAGGTAACAGCCCTCTAGGGCGGTCCCAGAGAGGTGGGTGGCACCCCAGCAGTGCCACAGAATGAGCTCCTGGTTATGGATGGGAATACCTCCTCCTCTTTGTTTCTGCATCTATGGGGTGGAAATGTCTTCCTTTGGCAGCTAATCTCTAGGTTGTCTGGCTCTTCTGTTTTGACTTCTTGGGCCATTCAATGTTTTTTGTAACTATTTCCCTAACTTAAATTCTTCATGTTAGAAGTATTTAGCTTCGTATCTATTTCCCCGATTGGACCCTGAACAGTGCACGACCCAATCTTCAAAGCACATCCCTAACGCCCTTTCCTCCATGCAGTCTTATCTGATCTCCAATCCAGAGGTAATCTTCTATTTGCCACTATGTAACAATTTAAAACATTATTTGGCATTTGTAGCTCCATTTTGTATGAAATTCACTTATTTTATCCTGCCCAACTAACTTCCATTAGATTATAAGTACATTGAAAGCAGTCACTAAATCTTAATCATGATTGTGTTTCCTATAGCAACTAGCTAAGTCTCATGATCTCAGTTGATATTCTGAGCAAATATTGGTTGATTTGAACTGATGTTTCAAATGGCAACCCCAAGGTCTTAACAGTATCTTCAATTTCCAACAATTTTATTGCTTTTGCTATGCTGTAATTGCTGTAATGATTAAATTTGAACTTTTAAAAAACCATGGGTAAATTGCAAAAATATTCTATTCGGTGATTTCCCAAGCTGCAATGAAAACATTTGCACATCCTATTTCCAACGCTCACTCATTCATCCACTTAGAATGATGTTTTTCAATTCAATAAAGCATTTTCACAAACATGATCTCGTTTAGACCTCACATTGGTAATATAAAATAGAAATGAATGCCCTCACCTCACTCAGTGTTAAATGGAAGAACTTGGGCTCTTAATCCACACCTAACTCAAAAATTCAACATTCTTCCTGATCTTTTGCTTGAAGTTGGGGCATGGCCAGCTAAGGATTATAATTCTCTAATTCTTCTCTCACTGCTAATAAACTCCATTAGACATGCAGACTTCCATGTTTTGTACAAAAATACAAAATAACAGATTATCTGTGATTCCTTTTTCATATGAAATAAAGGGGAAAATGACCGTTTTATTCCTTTGGCTTAGAGAATGTGGACAATCGTGTTCTCAATTTCACGGTTCATTGCGTGTACATTTATTAGATTAGCGCTGGTTCAGAAACACACCATGGAACTTTCCAATAACTTGGCAGTCACTTTTTGATTGCTTTTTGGAATTGTACTGTCTTGTTCTCCCAAGACTCTGACCAAGGTTTAGTGACTTAAAACTGAAATGCTGCAGGCATAAATTGAATCCAGCCCAGGCAAGGCTCAACTTATTACTTTTTCCACCTGATTATTTGTTTTTTCACTGGTGTCATTTCTTGTCTCAGGGGCTCATGTTATAGAAGCAGATCTCCCTTCTAGTCTTGGAAACCAAAGACAAGGTGTGAACCCTGGCTAAGAGGGAGACCCCTTCCATCACTATCCTGTATTGGGCCCCAAACACCTGGAAATATAGCCCCAGTAAGTTCCTCCTGTGTTTGGCGAAAAAAAGAATTGTTCCATGGCCAGCTACATGAGGTGCTATTTGAAGGGTATTGGAAAGGTCTAGGCTTAAATATCATTCCTGGCACCATACCCCTTATCTTATATTGCAGTCGATACCTAAGTTTCACTGATAATAAGCCGTTTTTTCCTTTCCATCTAGTTTTTAAATCATATTTTCTTGAGAAGTTTAATACATTGATTCTGCTTATCTGATCTTATCTGATCTTTCCTGATCAGTTCTGCTCTAGAATCTTAACCACCCTTAACCACTCCTCTCCCTAACGTGGGGCAAAGTACTCACAGTGCAGCCTGGTGTGTGAGAAGGTTTCAATCAATCACCGACAGTTACTACTGTTATTGTTGTTATTATTCGATTTGTTTTACTGGCCAAATGAGTTAGCAATGATGGCTAATATTTATTGAACACATGCTATGCTAAGGGTTATTCTAGTCCTTTGATTTGTCATTTAGTCATTGCAGCTGCCCCGTGAAGTAGGTGTTATTATCTGTCTCATTTTATGGAGGAGGAAATTAAGGCTGAGAGGATGTCATCTACTGTATAAAAGTCTGAGGTGAACAAAAAAAGGTTGACAGCTATATTTCTTTTTATTTACTTTCTTCTTCTTCTTTTTTTTTTTTTTTTGATATATGGTCTCTGTCACCTGGGCTGGAGTGCAGTGGTGTCATCACAGCTCACAGCAATCTCAAACTCCTGGGCTCAAGTGATGCTTCTGCCTCAGCCTCCCGAGCAGCTGAGACTACAGGCATGTGCCACCATGCCCGGCTAACTTTTCTTTTTTCTTTTTCTTTCTTTCTTTTTTTTTTTTGTAGAGATGTGGTTCTCGCTTGTGCTCAGGCTGGTCTCCAACTCCTGCCCTCAAGCAATTCTCCCACCTTGGCCTCCCAGAGTACTGGGATTACAGGTGGGAGCCACCACACCTGGGTGAAAGCTATACTTCTAACATGTCTTCTGCCTCCAAGCATGCTATCTTCAGGAATTTCTAGATAGTATATACCCCTCTCTGAAAGTTCCCAGGAGAAAGCAGGGCTGCCTTATTCCTCAGTGGTACAAGTCTTTGAAGGTTTCCTTTAGTCTGGACAAATTCAGTTAAACAATTTTGAGGTGAGTCCCATCTTCCAGCCTTTATTGAGAAAGGTGGCTTGTTTTGTTGGAATCCTCTTTCTTCCCTCTCCCTGCATTTCCTTCATGATTAGGGGACTCACTGCTGAGTATTGCTTTTGCCACTGTGTGGCTCTCTAATGTTGGGGAAGTTGCTTTACCTCTCTGCCTTCATTTCTTTATCCTTAAAATGAATAAGGAAAGGGACAGAGGTATGAGTGAGAAAACCAAGATCCTACGAACACAGTTCAGATGTGGTGGGAAAATAGATGGTCATATCAATCTACCTGCTTTCTGCAATCCCATGCTGCGCTCCCAGACTCAGCCCGCAGGAGGGGGTCCAGCCTGCCCTCTGGTCGAGTATGGGTGAGCCCGGCCTGGCCACCAGGAGAGCAAGGCGGCTGGTGGAGCAGTACAGCTTCCCACCTCTCTCCTGACACCAGGCCCCGCATTCTCCTGCTTTCCTCTTTTTCTGTTCTCTGATCCTACCTTTCTTGCACTCATTACTTTTCATCTCAGTAGCCGCGTCCCAGGATCAGGGGTGTCGGAAGTGGGGAAGTGGTGCATGGGAGCCCACATGCCCCATGTTATAACCTGCCAAGTTCCGGCACGATGTCCCAGGGCAGGCAATTGGGACTGTCTGAAATGCACCACAACATGAAATACAGAAGCACAGGAAATCAGCCACGAATTGTGACATGGAGTCCAGAAATTTAGTTGTGCTATATCATGCATTTTGTTTGCCAAAACAAATGTGGATGCATATGTGAGAGTGTGTGTGTGTGTGTGTGTGAGAGAGAGAGAGAGACAGACAGAAAGAGAGAGAGAAAAAGAGAGCGTGAGATGTGTGAGCATCATGGCATGAAAGAGGCCTCTACTCCAGGTCCTTCTCTGTACTCCTGACTCCTTGGATTTTCTAGTGAGAAATCTCTGCCTCTTCCCTTTCTGCCTGGGGCTTCCTTTAAGCCCATCCCATTTTCCCTCCCCCTCTCATCCATTCCCTTCCCCATTTCTTCTGTCTTCTTTGCTCCCCGCGCTTCTTCCCTCTCTCATACAGTCACTTTTCTGGTCCTTTTTGTCTCATCCTTCTGTTATAGCTACTATCTGATGGACAATGGAAATGACAAACTGAAACTCCAAGTAAAAGTGAATTTCTCCCTTCTAACACTTTCCCCAGAGAGTCAGACTATGCATGCAAATTTTAAACTCCAACCAATGCATTTTAGAAATTTAATATTTTTATTGTTCTTAATTAGAATACCTAAGACAACAACATCCTATGTAGGTTCAAACTGTACACTTGTTTCTGAATTTTTAAAAAACGTTTTCTAGTTTTTCACCACAAGATGGCAGCCAAGGCCGGCAAGCGCTAACAAGCTACCCTTGGTTCCAGCACAGATGTGCTTTGCCAGATGTGCTTGAGAACAGGCCTCACACCTTGCTGAGACCAGGGTGCCCACGCTGGCAGCACCGATCACACGTCGTCTGGGTTACAGGCATCTGGACACCTAGGCCAACACAGCGACCACACTTAGATTTTTTTTCACATATATTTGTTAACATTTTTCGATTTTTTTTCACATATATTTGCTAGCATTTTTCCAAGTCAAGTATATTTACCTTGGAAACATTAACCAAATCTTCTTTTTAGAAGCTCCAGAGGTCCCCCTCCCAGAAATGGCACACTTGTCCCCCCTCTGGCCAAGATGGATTATGACTTGTCCCCCCTCTGGCCAAGATGGATTGCCATTTAATGCAATAAAATAGATATTTAATGTGACTAAAGCCCTTGCATTCATTATTACATTAAAAACCCCTCTATTCTACTCAAGCATGGCCCATGAAACAACACTGTGGCAAAAACCTGGGAGATTATTAGAAATGCAGGATTTTAGGGTCTGCTCCTGACACACCGGATCAGAATCTGCCCTTAAATAAGAGTCTCCCGGTGATTTGCGTCACATTAGAGCTTGAGAAGCACACGAGAGCCCCGGACCCTATGTAATATTCCTGTAAAGTTTTTTAAAAGTTCTTCCTGGTTTTACTTATATCTGAAATACTCAAATCCAAAGAATCAAATTGTGGAAAGGTGGTTACCAGGGGCTGTGGGGTGGGGAGATAGGGACTTACTAGACAATAGGCATAAAGTCTATTGAGGGTATATCTCATATTAATTGATCTTACCACAATTTTTTTTTTTAAAGAGCTTTCCTACAGGTAGATGCAACCACCAACTTTTGAGCACGGCAGGATTCCAGCCTCCGCTAGCATTTTTGGCTAAAGTATCTTGTGCTGCAGTTTAATCTGCACATTGCACAGCAACCCTGATTATTGATTCTAATATTGTGCACATTCTCTCTCTCTCTCCTCCCTCCCCTTCTCCCTTTCTCTTTCTCTCCTACCTTCCATTTCCCAGTCTGTGGTATGTGAACCCACATTATATACATATAATATATTATATACATATAATGTATATTATATACATATATACATATATACATATATTGTTATGTATATACATATATACCATTATATACATATAAAATATTATACATATAAAATATTTGTTTAATCAGAACACAACAGCTTATCTTGCAAATATGGCTGTGAAAACCACTTTTCGATTTTTAGCTACTTGAAATATTTATGTCACATCCATTAGCCTTGGTAATCAAAAGTTGGTTATATTCTGAGTCCTGGGATAAACACACACCCACACACAAACTCACTGCGAGAAGGATGAAAAGAATTAATTGGGCATCCATCTCTCTCCTACTACATTCACACAAACTCAATACAACTTGGGTATTTCTTAAAATGCTTTGGGACCTTGTTTTTAAAATAACGACAAAATATTCTTGATGGTCTCTGCTTTAATTCTCATCTTGTTCTCCCTAAGCCTTTTCTGTCTGATGCCCAGCGTCTGAGGAATTAGGTTAAATCCTTCTGGAAAGCCCTGAGCTGGGCCAGGCTTCCCCTTCATTCCCAGGGGAAATGACCTCCTTGGCTTCAGGTGCCACCAACAGAGCTATGTGTCTCTTAAAAGGAGCAGGATTACAAAAGGGCAAAGAACAATCTGAAGGTGCAAAGAGAAAGAGGCAAGCTGGGGAAAGAGAGGAGGGGAGGCAGAGGAGCAGGGAGAAAGGAGTAGGGAGGAGGAAGAGTGAAAAAAAACTATGCAAAAGGAAAAAAAGAATGCAGATGGCACGGGGTAATGGTTACTATAAAGAATGATAATAATATTCCTCATCTAATGCAGAATTTAAAGTCCTTGCCAAGGCCCATAACCTATCCTGTTCATATTCCCCCAAATCTCAAATCCACCTCCCATCTGTCCTCAGGAATCACCCTGTAGCCAGGCCCACCTCGCCTCCGGGACCACCAGCAGGCTCTGGCCCCAGGGACTTTGCATTTGATGTTACTTGTGCTGCAACCGCTTCCCCAGTATCTGCACGACTTTCTTCCTACCTTCGTGAAGTCTTCTGCTCAAAATCTCTTACCTGACCTAACCTACATAAAGCTTTCTAAACACACCTCCCACCCACCCTTTAATTCTGCCTTGTCTTCCTTTTCAGCCCATATCACCTCCTTAAAAATTACATGTCTATTTGTCCCTTGGTTTATCTGACTTGCTGGATCAGAATATCCGTTCCAGGAGATCGGGGACTTTGTTTTGTTTGCAACTGAACCTCCAGCATGGAGGACAGTGGCTGACCCCTAGCAAGCGGCAACACATATTTTTCCAGGGGAATAGAGGGCTTCCTGGGGCCAGGCACTCTTCCGAGTAAGTTGCAAATATCAACCTGTTTAACCTTCACCATCACCCCATAAGATAGGCTTTTTACTGAAAAGGAAACAGCGGTACAGAGAGGTGAAGAAACGTGCCTAAAGTTTCTTTGATTCGGTTCTTCTAAGACTTTCTATTAACCAGTTCTTTCCCCACTAAAGGATGCTGTAGGACATAGATTGGCAAAAGACTATAGCTCACTGGCCAAACTCAGCCTGCTGTCTGCTTTTGTAAAGAAAGTGTGGGTGGAACACAGCCATGTCCACTTGTTTACAATATCGTCTGTAGCTGCTTTTGTGCTGCAACAGCAGAACTGAGTAGTTGTGATGGAAACCATATATGGTCCACAAAGCCTAAAAGGTTTACTGTCCGGCCCTTTGTAGAAAGTTTTCTGACTCCTGCTCTAGAAGGTAACCCCGTGTGAAAACAAAGCAAAACTCTCATAGTCATGTAGTTGAAGGTGGTGGTTTGATTATGTCTTTTCATAATCTGATGGGTTCGATTGTATATGAATTAAGATGAGAGAACAAAAACTTCAATCCTGGATTCAGTAAGTATGTGTTCAGTAAGTATCTTTGTTCTGTTCCTAATTAGCTGTGTGATCTCAGGTAATCATATCACATCCTTGGATCTGTTTTCCCACATGTACCAGTACTAATAATGATAATAGTAATAACAGCTCTTGCTAAACATCAGAATCTATTGTTGGCATTTTACTGTAAAATGAAAGCATATCATTCTCTGACTCTGTCCTTGCTGTCACATAGTAGATTTGTGCGTGCAAACTCACTTGTGGCCAGGAGACTTGCTTTGGGGAATGAAGTGGTAGAGGAAGTGATACATACAACTTCTTTAATAGCCTGTGTACACATCACACATTCTCTTTACTCACTTTCTCTCTACCATGGCAACCAGAAATGTTCCAGAAAGCTGATGCCCTGTCATCTGGGTCTCAGAGTGTGGACAATGCAAAGAAGAGCCCTTGGTCGAAACCTCATGGAGCATAAATATCAAATATACCTTTTTTGTAAAGCCACTGAAATTTGGAGCTGTTTGTAACTGAAGCATCAGCTAGCCTATGCTGACTGTGAGGTGCCCCCCTACCACGACCAGGGACCACAAACCTGCACTGGGCACCAATTCTCTGCTGGGCCCACAGTCCTCCAAGAATGCTGGCCACTAGGCCACATGTCACACAGCTCCTGAGGTACCATCTACTTATGTTAAGGGATGCAGGGGCTCTCTTCATACGAATACAGCATAAGTACACTCTGGGGAGTTGTACAAAGGTGATGGCCTTCTTTGTCCCTAACCTCTGAAGAACATCACACCTCCCACGCTATGGAGACTTTTACAAGACAGGAGCCAAGTTTCCAAAGCTCTGTCTTCTGGAGTCAAGGCAGGAGGGAGCAGGGTCCCACAAGAGAAGCTGAGTGGGTGGGAGGAGATGGAGTATGACTTTGAACCCATGTTGTGCATAAGAGACAATGAGGACTCCTGAGCTAGAATAGGACAAGTGGCTTCGAAAAGTGTCAGAACTCCCTACTCTGACCAGCAGAGCCAGATGAGGAGGAAGTCCTCCTCGGAAAAGTCTCAAGAGTCAAGACAATATATTTTCAGGTGCCCAAAGGAATAGGGCATGTGGTTAACACAGTATAAGAGTTTAGAGGGATGAGAGGGTTTTGTGGGCTAAATGATGCTGCTTCTCCCAGTGTGATTTCCTTTTGCTTTAAGCATGTATTATTTTTATAATCGCTATCGTAGTCATGCAGGCTGCTATAACAAATTGCTATGGACTACTGGGTGGCTTCAACAACAGAAACTTATTTTTCAACAGTTCTGGAGGCTGCAATTCTGAGATCAAGATACCAGTGTGATTGGGGTCCTGGCGAAGGCCCTATTCCTCTTTGCTTATGGCCACCTTCTTGTTGCATCCTCAAAGGGTGGAAAGCAGGGAGAGAGGAAGCAAGCCTTCACCTGACCCTCCTTATAAGGACACTAATCCCATTCATGAGAGCTCCACCCTCATAGCCTAATTACGACCCTAAGTGCCACCCCCAATACTATCACATTGGGGGTTAGGATTTCTACTCATGAATTTTGGGGAGAAATGAGCATTCGGTCCATAATAATCAAAGAAAGCAATCACTTTTTTATTTTTGACAAAATTAACTCAGTCCTGTTGAAAAAGGAGGTGGAAACATAAATATACACCATGATATACTATGAATTATATCAAGTTACAATAATGATAATAATTATACATGCATATTATTATATTTGTAATATAAAATAATCCATTTTCACTAAGTATTGATGGTTCTACACACTAATGACCATCAGTGGTAGCTTGGGACACTGTCATCTCTCTCCAGATGTGTGTCTAAGGGTAGAAGATATTTCTGGTATCCAGACCACAAGGACATGTGAACTTCTTTTGTCCAAAAGCTTTGCATTTCATCTTAACATCTGTGCTTGGTATATCCAATCCCTTTGTAATTATTAACTGAATTGAAACGCACAGTTGTGATATCTAGTATACCTCTGGCTTGAGGCAAAGTTTTTATTAAGGAAATTCATTTCCCTGACCCACCAGCATTACTTTGATGTGTTCTGGTTTGAGCCTTAGAGACCTAAATGCTACCCAGGTTTCTAAGCTTGAAATCCTTGCTACATCATCGAGCATATCCACTTAAAACTGTGGACTTACAAATTAATCAGCTTTTGCCTTAGTTGTTTGAACTCATAATACATCCAACAGCAAAGAGAAGAAGTCCCATCACATCTGAAGCCCTGGGCAGGTGAAAATTTTTAGCCCACATTATTCTCCAGTGGGGACAGGATTTCTTTCTACCAGTAGGCACGTGAAAAACATGGAAAAAATCCACATTCCGTATCTGTTCTTCCTCTTATGCTCCTTAACATCCTTTCTCCCCTGTTTCTGTGATTCCGTAATTCTGTTACTTACAGAAGCTCTGCAAAGGGCTTGGAGACATGGTTTCTAGGAAAGATGCCATAAAAGATGAAGATACTGTGCACGTGGCTGCTCTATCTCAATGTGAGGCATTTGGGGCAAGAGGAGCACAGACTTTTTGACAGCAAATGACAGTGAAATGAACAAAACATTTTTTGATCCTTGGAAAGTGATTTCCTATAGTACCCATGAGGTAGGAAAACACATTTCATTTCCTCTGTAAGATGCAGCAGAAATGCAAAAAGAAATATTAGGTCTAAAATAGTAGTAGCTTCTAAATTTGGACCTAAAAAGAAACTTGAATTCATTAAGCTTGTTTATAGGTGGGAAAATTGATATCCAGATAAGCTACAAGGCTTGACAAAGGTCATCCAGACAGTGGAAGAGCCAAGGTCAGAACCCTGGTCTCTTAGCTCCCAGCAAGTATTTGTTTCTGTAGACTATCTTGGCTTTCTCTAACTCCAGCAAGTTCATAGGACCTCTCTCTTCCACTAAGACATGCAACAGAATTTGATGTCATCTTGATATAAACCATAATAGACATAGGCTTCCTTCCTGTACACTGTAATGTAACCAGCTCTATGAACAAATTTTAATTAACTTCTCTATGTTTTTTATAATACTCTCCCTCTCACGTTTTTCCCTTTCACGTTTTAGATTCTAAGGCCAGCAGGGTTTAATGACCAGAACCCTATATCTTTTAACTAACTACTTGATGTTTTTAAGTTGTCCCCTTCCCACACCCCCTTCCAAATGGTGGAATTTCTGTGAGACAAAGGAATGGAGATTCTGAAGGGCCCTGCAGAGACTTCCTGACACTGAGACTCTCCAGACCCCACAATCTGCCCCAATGTGTGTAGCCCCTTGTTAATTTCAACACAAGCTGTCTCAGTGCACGTAGTTCCTCTTTTAAAAACCCGTACTCTCCTTTAGTCAGAAAGATGAATTTGAGGCTGGTTCTCAGGTCAACAGACGTCTTTCATATTAAAAATTCCTTTCTTCCGTGGCAATCCTGGTTGTCTCAGTAATTGGCTTTCTGTGCAGAGAGTAAATGGTCCTAGACCTGAAATCCCCTTGTAGTTGTGCTAACAATAAGTTTTATAAAGAGGACTGGGGGAAAAACACCATTCTGCTGGCTAAACCCACATGATGAAAAAAATGAGCAACACTTATAAAAAGATTAAGACATTGGATTTTAAAAAGCACCGATATGAAAGCTTCAATTCATACTCATGAGCATGAATTTCCAAGCAAACTTTTCACTTTCCTAACTCTACCTCTTCAGAAACTGAAATGTTCACCAGTGGGATTCCATTTCAAAGTTAAAATTCCAATTTGGTGAAGTTGAGCTGAAGATCTGAGTTGACTCTTGTTTTATGATGACCTAAGTTTGCTATCCATGCCAACTTTTCCCTTTTTTCTTTTTCAGACATTAATGATGCCTCGTTTTTTCCTCGAAGTTTTAACTCCATAAAACACCATGTTTAATTGTTCTACTCACCACAGTCTAATTCTCCAATCAAATAGTTCTGTCTAGCACAATACGTCCTCTCAGAAAGCCAAAAACATAGATATGGAGCAAACAAAGTGCAACTGTGTTAAAGTTGTTTAATAGCCCGCCAAGGCACAATCCACGAATAAAAGGGGCAGAGTAGGGGGCAGACTGGAGGGGAAGGCATAGACATCCAAAAAAAAAGCAGCAATTTTGTCTTCAGAAACAAGGTTAAAGAAAATCTTTTTTAAAAGGACACTTGGGATAAGAATGCAAAGTGTGATTGAATCATATAGGCTCTGGCATCAGTGCCTCTCAGGGAGAGAAAACTGTCTGATCTGCAAAAGTTAGGCAGATAGATGGCTGTTGCTGTAGAGATTGTTAGCTGCCCACAGAGAAGCTCTCTAGGAGTCTCTGTGACATTTTGGGTGTTCCTCAGGCGTGCGAAGACATCTTACCAATCCGGTGAGACCAAGGAGTCTTGTTGGTATGGCCAGAGAATCTTGTCATCCTTGAAATTGTTGCTCATCATCAGGAGGTTAATTCTTTAGGGGTCAGGAAAAAGAAAGGAGTCTTGGTTGGGGGCAGCGGATATGGGGCTGTCTGGTAAAAATGGCCTGAAGCTAAGGAAGAGAGTTTTTAACAATAAGCCCTTGATGATGAGGAATTTCAGAGACGTGGTAGAGAAGATATTAATGGAAACCATGGGTGGGTTGGAGGCAAAGCAGAGTGGGATCAGATCAAGGGCCTCCAATACAAATAGCATTCTGGCTTTTCATCTTTCATCTTCTGTGGAAATGCATGCTTCCCAACGCCCGCATAAGAGATCCGCTGAATGTCACAGAAAGAGATCTGTTCCCTCCTCTGTTGAATTCTATGAAGCACTAGGCAGAGGGGTGTTTTGAAGTGAAACTATAACTTTTCATCTGGTGGGATTCGTTTATTAAAAATAACAATGACACTAGGCTGTAATATATAGCGGAATAGAGATACGAGGGTGAAAATTGAAGTCTTTGAGATTTAATTAGTCACTTCCAAATTATATTCTCATTTGCAGCAAAATTTAGACCTTCATTTTTCTTTCATTATTAGAGCATCTTTCCACTTCATTTGATGAGCCTTGTCCAGGTGACTCTGGACAAGATGTGTAACCCTTCTGCTGGTTTTATATTTCTAATCCAGGTCTAAGTTTATGAACCAGAGTTAGTTTCATTGTCTCCTGGTAACTTTAAAATATTGGAGTGCCTAGGTACCCACTGAAAACCTGTTAAATTGTGGGGTCTTAGATCCCACCCCCAGGGATTCTGATTTAGAAGATGCAGGAACCTGCATTTGTGCCCAGCACTCCAGGTGATTCTGATCCTGCTGCACTTGGCCCACCAGCAGCACTTTGAGAAACAGTGCCTCACCTCCTCCCCTCCCAGTCACTGTCCCCTCTGCTCATTCTGCACTCCTCTAATTCCTGCCACCAGATAGCCCTCTTCAGGGTCCACATGAGGGGAAACTCAAATGCCCTAAACTTCTCAAAGGCATCCGCCTGTCAACAGCACCCAACAATATGCCCAATGATTCTAACTCCAACTCTTCCATCCTTTAGAAATGGTATCTAATTTCACCTGCTCTAGAATGTCTTCCAGATCAGGCAAAGTAGGAGCACGCTTGGCAATAGCTTTCCTTTAGGCAAATCACAGTCACTGCTTTAGCCCTTTTGTCCATCAGCTATGAAATAAGACATGTGGACAAGATCAATGGTTCTCAGATTGGTTTGGGAGGCAAAGTACATAGAAGTCTTTGCAGGATGCTGTAGCATATAGAACTATTTACTTATTTCCAGGATATGAACCAAGAAAAATTTTACCAGAAGAAAAACTTGGCTATGCAATATAAAATCATAGCCATGACTACATGAATGGCAGATTTTTTCTCCCAGATTTTCTCTCCTAAAGAAAGATTTTTTTCTGTCTAAGTGTCTCATCCCCCAGCTCCATTTGATAATGTGCCTGGCACTCCTCTTGCTGAGAGGTGGGTTTTATGTTCCTTCTCCTTGAATTTGAAGAGGGACATGCAACTGCTCTGATCCACTGAGTATGGTGGAAATGATAGTTTGAGACCTCCAAGGTGAAGCAATAAAAACAATGCAGCTTCCATCTGCCCCAGCACCACTGCCTGCCACTCCTATGGGAAACCGTTGGAGGGTTTTAAGAGGAAAGGCATGACATTATTTATATTTTAAAAAGATAACTTTGACAGGTTCATGAAGAATGGAATGGTTTGTATAAACAAACATGGAATCTGGGAGACCTGCTGAAATTATTCTAGGAAATGAATTATGATGGTTTGAACAAAAGTTGTAATATCAGAGATAAAGATAAGTGGATAGACTTGGCATATCCTTAGAGTGAGAGTTGACAGGATTTGCCAGTGGATTTGTTGTGAGAAGTGGTAAGAAAAATGAATTCTCTTGGCTTTTTGACATCATTACCTGGTTGGAAAATGGAATCATTTACTGAAGTGGGTAAAGTAAAGAGAAGGGTAACTTTGGGCTAGGGAGATGCAGAAATCAACTGTTTTGTTTTGAGATCCTACTGGTCATCTGAGCAGATACATCAAGTCTAAAGAGGGCTATACAAGTCTGGAGTTGAGGAGAGAGGTCAAGGTAGACGTGTAAATATAAGCATTGTTGGCATATTGGTGCTATTTAAAGCTGTGGGCTGGATGAGATCTGGGAGAGAACAGTAGTTAGGAAACGGAAGTGGGTAGAGGCAAAGCCCTCTTCAATCCCTATTTGGAGAACTGATGGAGAAGACAGAGCCAGTGTAAGACAGAAAAAGTAATATCTTTACCTTACCCATTGCAAGAGTTCTGGTTGACATTCCTATAACAAAAGTCAGATGAACAAGAGAAAAGCATGGCAAACTTATTTAACCAAAGCTTTATATGACATGGGAGCCTTCAGAAAAAATGATCCCAAAACCCAGGAAAAACTATTGTTATGCTTAGGTTTGATGAAGAATGGAGAGTTGTGTAAAATATGATCAGACAAAAAGTATATAATTTAATGGTAATAAACTTGGAGGGGGGACAAGAAAGGCCTTGCTGTTCACATTCTTCTTTGACTTCCAAGTATAGGGTGGGACACCTGTCACATGAGGGTTTCATGACCTCCTTTTAGGGAAGGTAGGTCAGAAAATTCCTTGATGACCAGCTCTTACACAGAAAGGCATGGAAGGATCAGAGAGTGACCTTTCTCCTTCTGCTGTTTTCTCAATTTCCAAGGTGCCATATTTTGGGGTAGTGTGTTCTGAGCCCCAACACCAACAAAGGAAGCCGAGAAAGATGCCATTAATGTAGGAGAACCAGTTTCCAATATGTGTCCCACCAAAACTCATGTAAGGAGGTGAGATTGCAGATTGCAGTATCAGCTTTTGGGTGGAAATCCTCATGAAAAGGGAAAAAAACCCAATATGGAATATTTGGATATTTCCAATGCTAAACAATCAGTCCTTCGATAAGTGAGAGTTTGCTGTTTCTGTAGCATCGCTTCCTGCTAGTTATCGAACTGGCCAGTAGAGTGGACACGTAGCCAGGCATGATGCACTCAGCACCCTCACCTTACGCCAAGCACAGGCATGAGTATTTGACCGTGACTTCTTGAAACCCAAGCTTCACTAGATCCAGGCCAGTCTGCTCTGCATCTAGTGCAGCATACTCTGTGTATGCTCATTATGTATGCTTCATACATGTTTAAAATATAGGGCTGCCACGCTTTCTAATGACTGAAGGGAAAATGGGGCTACTTGTCTGCAAACATCACTGACTTGAAGGAGAATTAATAAAATATTTCCATTAGAATTTCTGAAAAAGTGTTAGTGGGGTGATGTTTAGTCTACGGGTTTAGAAACAAGCAATAATATATTAAGTGAAATCTATTTCTGATTTGAGGAAGTTTGTTTTGCCACTTTGAATTCTAAATAAGCTGGTGTTTGAACTCCTATAAGAATCTGTAAAAAAAATAAAATAAAATAAAATAAAAGGGCATCCATTTTTGTATTGTTCTGGGTGCTACTGCAATGGAATAAATAATCCTATCAATCAATTCTTGTGATCTAAAGGCTGCAATAGCTTTTATTCTCCAGCAGAAACCACATGCCAGGGGACTCATTAGTACAGGGCAGATGCCAATACCATTTGAGAAGAGTGTGGCATGGAGAATTAAATGCTTTCTGAGAATAAATGGGATCAGTAGCAAACATATGCACTTCCAAATCTTTGGCCTTTCTCCTTTCTCTGGGAATGAAAGGAGATAGTTTTCCCAGAGGCCATTCTGTCACCTTCTTCACTACTCGGGAAGTGAGAACTCAGCCTTCAGCAGGGAGTGAACGTGGATGTGGACACCGTGAATCGCTGCACATATTGGTATGAAGCAGAAGGGAGGGGATTTCTCATGAACTCAACCCACATACACCTATTGGTCTCCGTCACCTCGATGCACCTGGTTAATTCTTTTCATGTATGATTTCTCTGGTTATGGGAGAGGCACCACCTTTAGAAATAGCAAAACAAATGTTTGGATTGCTTTGCTGAAGTCTGTCTTCAGACACATGTGGTGCAGGGACACTGGGGCTGATGGGGTAGGACAGAGGTCTGGCTATTTGAAATGGGACAAGTGTGTTTGCTGTGGAACCAAGTCTCCTCTGTTTTGACGTAGGGCTAATTGGAGATGGAAATCCTAATGCCCGGGATAGATGCTTGTTCTTAGGGTCTGGGCCCTCCTGTATGCACAAATATTCCTGAGGTCAGAATCACGCTGTGTCCAAAATCAGTCTATAAGGAATTATTAAACATTCAGAATGTAAAACATTTAATAACCAAAAGCACACATTTTCCCTTAGAGAAACGTGAAGGGAAAACCTTCAAGTTCCATCTTTGAAACAGCCCAACACTTCGGCCCACTCTGTCCTGTGACCCAACACATTTTATTTCTTTTAAACCATCAGCTTCTGCCAAAGTGCCGGACAGGTCAGGAGAATCAAAGGCAGAGCTCTGGAGCAGGAGGGGATAGAAGACAGCCTTGAATAAGTAGCGAAAATGCTGAACCTTTGTCCTAGGACTCAGATTTTAAAAAATAGTTTGTTGGAATCTAAATTACTGCACTGAGGGTAAATTCTTTTTTCTTCTAAAATTTAATAGTATAAAATTATTTCCCTAAAATCAAAGTATCTACAAAAGAGACTTGTTGTTTATAGAAGAATGTCTCCTTCCTGAAGTACAGTAAATTCAATTTCACTGTTTTTTGTTTTTTTTTTAATCATGAAGTCTCCCAAGACAGAGACTGTGTAGTTGTTCACTAGACCATTTCTCTTCTTCCCCTGGACACCCAGCTGGGCTGCCTTTCCCAGGCTCCCTGGCGCGTAGGTACAACCATAAAGCTGAGTTCTGGTCAATGGAATGTGGGCAGAAATGATGTTCACCACCACAGCTGCCACCACCAGCACCAGGCCTGGCCATAAAACCTCTTTCGAAACCCTCCAGACTCTCTCTTTTCCTTGTCACCAGCTGGAAACAGAAGGATCAGGGAATGAATGGGACGAGGTGGTGGCACTTTTAATCTGGGGCCTCAGAGGACTGTGGGTAGAATTCAGGGGATCTGAGACCTTGAATGGGGAAAAAGATCACATCTGTGTGTCCCCCAATGAATTGAAATTTAGTATTTTATTAAACTATAAATGAAGCCAAAAACCCACAGCAGAATTAACAGTACTTGTGACTTTGTCACCAATAGAAATAATATGTATTTTCATATCACCTTATAGTTGTTGATGAGATCACAAAACACTATATGGTCATCACCAACATGTCATCTTGGTAGTAATTTTACCTCCCTTTGGATCTTACTCTAATAAGAAAGCATCTATATTACATTCTCTCAAATATTTGGATAACTATATTTTAATATTATTGGTTTTGAAATGCCAAGTAATTCACTTTATGCATTTAAATATATTACTCTGAGGGTAGTCTTTAAACCTCATCAGGCTACCAAATGTGTCCATAGCACAGAAAAGTTTGAGTCCCTGTCTTGGGGGTGATGGGGCCACCTAGAAAAATCCTGGGTCCCTGCATGACTGCATGGAGCAGAGCCCTTTCCTTCCCTTTCCTCCCTCTCCCAATACCCCACCAATTCCCTTCAAACTGAGACATGAGTGAGAAATAAACGGAGATTCAAACAATGACTTGTTTCAGCAGCTAATCTATGACTGACACAATCCCACAGGAAGGTAAGTAGAGAGGAAGTTAACATTCTGAATGTTGATATTAACATTCTGAAACCCAATTTTCTAACTCTAACTGACAGATATTTAGCTGCTGGGCCTTTTCTTTTGTGGTCCTCAGTGACAGCTCCCTTATGGTTTAGCAGAATGAAAGAAAATTACTCCCCAACATCCTTAGACCAAGTACTCCTACAGCTGTAACAAAGTTCAGCTTATGAAGGGACACACACAATAGAGCTGGTGTGATTCAAGGACAGGATGTTTAATTGTTCATAAAACTGGCATGCAGTAGTATCTGCCTACATACGCCATGGTCATGTAAAAAGACGGCTCATCAGCTCTGCCAGAGAGCACTAAATAGCACTCTAGCATTTTCCTTTCAAAATTAATATTTCTTTCAATACAGAAGCCATGAGATCTAAAAAAACACAAATTTATTTTTAAGTTGGTTTTAAAATTAGAAAAACATTCCAACGTGGTCATCAAATTTGATAATTGAATGAGTTAGGGGAATGTGATTATCAGTAGCTAAGCATATGCTTCTTGTTATAAGTTTAGCTGGAAATTGCTTTTTCTTTCTTTTTCTTTTCCTGATTTGTTTAACAGAGCATTTTCCCGTGGCTCTATTTTAATGGGCTGCTAATGATATTCTAAGTATTCATTGCACATTATTGTAGAGCAATGGGTTTATAAGCCTAATCGGGTTGATGATTACACAGACTCAAACCAATACCACATCTGTAACATACACAATTTATTTTTAACCTCAATTTATTTGTTGGTAGCTAATGCATCACTATTGTCTTACTTTTAGCTTTTTACTTGGGCATATGGCCAAACAAAATACTGTAATTAGAGTTCCTAGGTTCCCAACACTTAAGTTTCAATGAACCATCTAACAATCTTAAAATTGGCTTTGTTCTTGAGCAGTGTGAATATCTTAAGGGCATCTTATCTTTTAATTTTTAAAGTAATTTAATTTATGAGTAGATAATATAATATCCAAACAGCATAAAAGAGTATCCAGTAAGAAAGCAAGTCCTGCCTTCTCCCTTGCCTTCTAAAAACCTAGTTTCCTTCTCTGGAAGCTAACACAGTTAACAATTTCTTCATCTTTTTAAAGTATTCTATGTATATATGGATAAACATGTATATATTCATTTTTCCATACAAATATGATGTTAAACTATAAATACTCTTTGGAACTCTTTTTTTAACTTAATAAAATCTATAAAATCTTTCCATATCAATACATAAAGAATGTCCTCCCTTTTCTGCATAAATACTAATTCCTGTTTATGATGCAACCAGTCCCTATTAATGGATATTTAGGTTGCTTCCAACCTCTTGCTATTACAGTGTTTCAATGAATATCTTTGCCTAATAATGTCATTTTGCACATATGAGTGTACATATCTATTAACCAAATACAAAGGAGCAGAAGATGTGAAGATTTTTAATGTGATAGATGCCATAAAAGATTATGATTATATAATTATGTTCTATTCCTTCACTAGGGAGGAATTCTCCCAAAGAATTTCAATGATGCAAAGATCCAGCAACTTGCTTGGCCTCTCTGGTCCTAGTTGAAGGGCTAAGTAGATGCAACAACCTAGACCTAAAGATGGTGAACAGAAACAAATTTGCAAGAGGTAGGGTGTTTGGGCTTAGGGTAGGGACATGAGAGAGGAGTGTGAGGGATTGAAAGTTGTGAGCTAATAGCATTTAGAACTCGAGGGGGGAGGGAGGTAAGGGAGATATATGTAACCTCAACATTTGTACCCCTATAATATGCTGGAAAAATAAAAAAATAAAATAAAAAATTAAAAAAAAAATAATTAAGGTCAGCCTGGCTGAAGATGCCAGAAAATGCACAGGTTAGGGAAGAGGAGAAACTGGAAATACTCATTATGCAATTGTGGAGTGAGAGAGAACACAGGACCTGAAGTTAGAAGACCTAGGTTTGAATTCTACATTCACCACTTACTTGAGCTGTGTGATCTTGGATGATTTAGAATGGCAACAATTACTTCACAGGTTGTTATAAAAAATAAAAACACAGTGCATGTGAAAATGCCAGGTAAATAATATGAACTTAACAAATGTTAGTAGAATCTGAATAAATTTAGATTTCAACATGTTTAGACATGAAAGAATACTAGCTACCAGAAGTTCAGCAGAACATCGTCTCCATAAAGGCTGGGGTTATGTCTGGCTTGTTTACTGCAATATCCCCTGTGCATATAATTGTGATCGACACTGAATAGATGCCCATTGAATATTTATCAAATAAATGAAATTTGGGTTGCCTCTACAAGATTGGAGAAAGAAATAGAAATGCAAAGAGAGAGGTTATTCAAAGGTAGAAATATGTTAGAGATTGGTCAATAGAGACAGGCCAATCCCCTTCTAAGGCAACGCTTGACCACATGTCCCACAAACAACGCTGCTCAAACTACAGAAGCTAGATTTGGAAACTCTCTGTCTACTGTATTCACCAGGCCTTGCACCAGCTGACTACTACTTCTTCCAGGCTTTGGACCACTTCTTGCAAGGAAAAATATTCAATTCTCAACAGCTGTGGAAAATGACTTTCACAATTTCATCACCTCCTACTCTCCAGGCTTCTTTGCTGCTGGCATAAACAAGCTACAGTTAAGATGGCAAAACTATGTCAATAGTTTAGGTGTATACTTTGATTAATTGTACTGCTTCTTGTTTGAGATATAATAAACTACACTTTGGATTCAGAATTGGATGTTTCATATTTAATGACCTAATAGTTTTAGAAATTATGTGTTTATAATAATAGTCCTAATCATGAGGAAAACCTAACAATGTAGGCATTTTATAAAATTATGTTGATAGAATAAACAAATGTTTTCAGAAATTATTTCATAAAGTGGATGGGCTGTCTAAGGAAAAGAGAAGTGTTTTTATTTGAAATATTTGTATTACAGTGATTTGAACTGTTGACAAAGTGACTGCATATTTTAGTTTTCTGTAGTCTGAATAATCCAGATTTCAGTTGGAATTGAGTAAAGCATTCTAGTTACCTGTTGTTGGCTACATGCCTCTAAAGCCTGCTTTAAGTGTTAATGTAGTTTTTGTCTCCATGTGGAAATGTATAGATGAGAAGATAATTCCCCAAGGTTTCTCACTGAGCAGGCATCAGGTTTTCAAATTAAATGAGGGAATTTGGGTTGGATAAGCTTTGCCCTAAAATCATAAAAGCACAAGGGAAGAGCAATGGTTAAAAAGAGAGAGAGAGAACCCAGGATTGCCGTGGGACCAGGAGACACTGGGAGATGATCATAAACACCTCGTGTTTATAGAGTGTCTGCTAAGGGCCAGGCTTTACATACCTGTTTCACTTCATCCTTGCAATCCTTGCAAAGGGTTGTCAGAAATTCTGTCCACTGTCCAGTAGTCACAAAGGAAATCTTTCTGAGCACATAGCATGATTCAAAACAGCAAAGTTGCCAACAATAACAGCCTTTGTAAAAGCAATTGCTGTCCCAAATCAAAGAACCATCTTCCACTGAGCTGAAAGGGCTTTTAATCTGGGGGTGGTCTTCCAGCCACAGAGACATGCAAAGATAATGTCATCTTTGACTCTGAAGGACAGGCCTCTGTGTGACAAGGAAGCCTGAGTGGTTATGACTTCATGGAGCAGGGCTTCCTTTTTCCCCTCTCTAGAATCAGCTCTTATTTCCTTACTTGGTGACACTCTTTCTCCTTTTTATTTTCTACTTTTATTATGAACTGCTCTAAGTAATTTAGCACCATGGAGTTCCTGGGTTCTTTGTCTTAAATATTGAGTGTACACCAATAGTCAGCAGTAGATGAGGATTATAGCTCCCCTAGCTCACTTCCACACTGCAGGTAACAAGAGCAAGACTCAGACAAACTCTGCTACCACACATTTATTGACCAGCAGGCAAAAAAATATGCAACTCAGAGACTTCAGATTTTGGCCCTTTTAGGTACTCTAATCACTCCCTGTTTGAAGGGCACATTTGGAGTAAATGCAATAATATTCTAGAAACAGGGCTTAGCTAACATTACGGTTGCTATAATGTAACATGAATTCTCCAAATCAGCAGTGGACTTTGTACTATTTCGGAACCTAACCTTGAAAACCATCTTAATGTATGAAGAGATTTATATTCTTAAACCCTATTCATTCAAGGACAGATAGCATTTCTATGCGACTCTAGGGAAGGGGTTGGCAAACTATGGTGCTTGTGTCTGTTTTTGTAAATAAAGTTTTATTGGAGCATAACCATGGCAATTCATTTACATATTGTATATGGCTGGTTTTATGCTACAATGAGAGTTGAGTGACTATGACAGAGGCCGTATGGCTCATGAAGCAAACCATACTATATGGTTCTTTATAGAAAAAGTTTGCTGATCCTTGTACTAGCCAATCTACATATATTAAGCACCATTATTTTCACCAATGAAAACTCTATCTCCAATATCTGTTCTGTTAATTAGAAAAACCTCTGGTGTGGATCACAGCTAAAGTGCTTACAATATCCATCTTTGGAATGTGGTCTTCTGATTAAATATCAGATGACACCTCTGAAATATGCATGTCCTACTGGGCAATGATAGCCTCAGAGTATTTATTACAACTAACGCACATTTACAGAACATTGTCAATTTTGAAATTTTAAGAGTAAATTGTATGCATCGTAACACCTCCTTTTATTGCTTCTCAAAACCCATTTTCCTGGTTTTTTGTTTTTGTTTTGACACAGAGTCTCATTCTGTTGCCCGGGCTAGATTGTAGTGGCGTCAGCCTAGCTCACAGCAACCTCAAACTCTTGAACTCAAGCAATTGTTCTGTTTCAGCCTCCCAAGTAGCTGGGACTACAGGCATCCACCACCATGCCCAGCTAATTTTTTTCTATATATTTTTAGTTGTCTAGCTAATTTCTATCTATTTTTAGTAGAGACGGGGTCTTGTTCTTGCTCAGGCTGGCCATTTTCCTTAATGACTAGGACTAAACTTTCAGATACTCTCATATCAATAACAATATCAAACCTGCAGTTTAAAACTATGTTATCCAGTCAGATCCCAGATCTTAGCAGTAGCTAAGATAGAGCAGGTTTATTATTATCCCTATTTTACAAGATAGAAAAAGCAAATGGTTGAAAGTATAGCTAATTTCACAGTTGCAGAACTGGCAAGTGATAGAGTGAGACTTGAATCTGAGGCTTTTCATTTCCTGGGTCTTAGAGTCTCTCCACTACACCATGGTAAATTCCCAGTAACAACAACTCATTGATCAGTTTTTTTGAGAAAGGTTAGCAGAGTTTAACTTCAGTCAATAGAAATATATTCTCCCTTTGGGGGAAAAATAGCATTCTTATATCCTTCTTGACAATTTTGCAAACTAACTTTAGCTCCTTTTTTTAATAGTTTTTATTCTTAAAAGTTGTAGAGGTACCATTGAGTTGTGGGATTGATTACTTAGGGATGAGGGGAAGTTTCCCAGAGGAACAAAAAGAATGAAGGTAAATGCATAAAAATGGGTTTGTTTCATCAACTACCTAAAATGAGGCTCTATAGAGTCAAAGTATTTGAAAAACCAGCTGACTTAGACGGCTCTGACTGGAGCACTGAACTGCAGGCTCCAATGTTCGTCATAGAATCATATATGTTAGAAGAGGAAGAAGCTTATTATTAGGTCAACAAGTTCATTCTACTTCACCCGAACAATGCTGGATTGTTCTCTCTGCTGTGTCTCTTACCAAATGAGGAGTTAATTTGTTATGCATTGGCCGGGGGTACTGGAGCTGTGGGGTGTCTCCTCAGCCTTTCCTCAGCACCTTTTCTCAGCGACCTGACCCTCAGCATCCCATAATTCTTCCCCATCCATGGCATTATCTTGACCAGCTTTAAGCCTATAATTGGGAATGGTACATTTGCAGTTCTGAGTTGGAAATGGGAGAGCCTTTCCTCCAAGACTGTCCCTTCAAGTACCATAGGCTCCAATGGGCCCCTGGGGAAGAGGGAAGAGAGGAAGGTATTATAGTCAGGAAGGAGAGTATTAGGATATGAGCCTGGGAAGGATTTTAAAAGTTATCTCTCCAGACCCCAAAGTGACCATCTGTCAGTGAATTGTATCACCAGTCATAAACATGCGAATTCTAATAGCAATTGGGCTCCCCATTGGAGACTTTTTATTCTAAACAACTCTAAGGCAACAACTCAACAATATAAAGAGAAAAACTTAAAAATGAGTTCAAGTGTGCATCCACTGGTAAACGTTACAACAGCCATCATGTTAGCATAAGTCCCAATGTGTGTGCTGAGAAGACCTGAGTCTGTTAAAGATAGATTTTCATTTCTGAGCATCTGGAAATCTTCCATGTGATCTTCTAGCTGACATTTATGATGCATGAAAACAGCAGTGCCAATGTTGAGAGCAAAACAAGACTTTCAAAATTTGAGCTTAAGATTGAATATTTATGATCCAGCCTCAATAGAAAAGAGGAAAAATCAATGGAATCTTGAATACTAATTTGCAGGGAGAGGACTTATTCCTCTTTTAAAGATAATTTATTTTCCTCTTCAAGTAATACAACTTTAGGGTTATATAGTGAGTCATTTAGGGTTGGTTAGATTATACTATGGTAACACATAATCTCAGAATCTCAGAGGCTTAAAACGACAAAAGTCTATTTTATGTCCACGTCACAGATCCATTGTAAGTGTTGTCCTCACTCTGGGATCCAGGATCACAGAGCTGCCACCCTCTGGAGCATTGTTGGTCATGTGGGGAAGGGCTTAAA
This sequence comes from Mirza zaza, assembly GCA_008750895.1. Taxonomy (NCBI): domain Eukaryota; kingdom Metazoa; phylum Chordata; class Mammalia; order Primates; family Cheirogaleidae; genus Mirza; species Mirza zaza. The sequence goes on along the minus strand of VSMD01075641.1, from coordinate 9,652 downwards.
CCAGCAATTGATGTGACATTTGCTCACAACTCATTTGGCCAGCACCAGTCACCCCCCCCCACACACACCAGGGGTAGGAAATGTAATCTTACTAAGTACCTAGAAGGCAGAGAGCTGGAAATGTCTATAAAATAGTAGTACTAAAGACTCCACATGCCGTTAAGTTTGAAATGACAATGTGCAAAGTCATGCATATCCCATGCTTCTGATAAAGTTGATACATTGACTTTTAAAAAGTGAATACTCAAAATAGCAAAGTGAATACTCAAAATAGCAAAAGGCTCTCCCCATGGGTTCTGTGCACTTGGAGAGCGACGACTGAAAACTCCTAGAAAGCTTTAAAAAGCACCATTGTCCCGGTCCCACTCTAGGGACTCTAATTCAATTAGTCTGAGGTACAGTTTAGGCATCAGGATCTTTTCTAAGCTTTTTGGGATCTTTCCCGAAGATGCTAATGTACACCTAGAGCAGAAAGTCACTGGTCTATTTTTTCAGGGTGATTTTTAACTTCAGTATTATCTATCCATCTGTGTGGTCTTAAACAAGTCAATTCACCTCTCTTGATTTCAGTTTTATTATCTGTAAAATTAGCAATGGCATACAATGTCTTCTGCAGATCCTTCTAGCCATGCGAATCTTTCCTACAACTAACTTCTATTTAGAAAATGTTTCAGAGCTCAGGTTAATATGTAAATGCAGCCAAATTACTTTGTAAATTAATCTGGTTAAACTCTTATATTTTAAATAATGAATTAAGGGCAATAATTGGAAATAGCCTTTTACTCTACCAGGTAAACAGTTGTGTTTTTTTCCCCTAAACCAGGAAGCTTGGACAGACTTGGGGAAAAAGTCACCAAAAAAGATAATTACAAAAAAAGATAAAAAGTTAACTTGATCTCTTAGTTGCATCTGGATTGAAGGTGAATTTCCTAGCCTAAAATGAAAAAATTGTATTACCTAAGGCCATTCAGATAAAAGTAAATTTTAAAAAGCCACTTCCCTCAATTCTTCTTGCTGAAAATGAAAAAGTTAGAGGTTTCACAATTTCTTCACCATGTAATCCTATCTCGGTGCTGTCAGCGTCTTAATAGTGTATTGATTGGCTCACACTCCTGCTATCTTTAAAGAAGCATTATTACTCTGTTGGGCCCAACATGAAAAACTACTTTTAAAGACCTTTTTAAGGGTTTTTTGATTTTTCAGAAGCTTCTTGGGGGCTTATTGAGCTTCTCTGGCAGCTGGAATTAACTCTACAATGCTCTTTCTCTATTTCTGAGACAGTGAATTCATCTAAAGCCGGCAAGTTATCAATGACTCACAAGAGGGGGAAGATAAGGGGGCCCTCGAGATAAAATAATGTGGTAATTAGTTAATGGACACCTAGGTTTCTAGAGTATTTCTAAGTGAGAGCATTTTTGCTGCCATGCATTGGAAACTCATGATTATTATCAATAGTCATTTACATATGTGAAGTTGACTCCAGTATTAAGGGGCAGGAAGTAAGGAGAAAAGAAGATGGATTGTAAAAATTAAAACTTTTAGTGCATAAAAGAGCACTGCACTGTTGTTCAATTATTGAAATGCCTGGCAAGCTGAAATAAGACAAAATCTTCATTTATAGCCCCACTGTTCAGTATTTATTCAATATCTAGATCTCTTTTCTTCAATTATTAGTAAAAAGCATCAGAATAATTTTTATTAAATGCTTAGAAAAATATTTGATGATCATGCACCAAAATATTATCACTTTGGGTGATAGTGTGGTCTTGGGTCTTTTTTCCTCCTTTGGGAATCTCTGTTTCGCCTGTTTTCTTTGTTAAGCGCATATTCTTTTGGACCTGGTTTTCACTCCTTGCTGTGATTTTTTTGAAAATTACTTAACCATTCCGGTCTCATTCTGCCATCTCAAAATGAAAATAATAATCATATCTACTTCAAAGGCAATGGTAAATATTAGGGTAAATCACATGAAATGGCTGATATTTGACCACCTTTTGACCCATGAAAACGACAATTTGGAATGGCTCAACATTTTATTAAGTAAAAGTTTAGCATTGGGCCTGACAAATAGTAAGCACTCAGGAAATATTAGCTCTAAAAGAATGTTAAGGAAATGCAAAAAGAGCACATTCAGAAACAGAGAAGACATAATACGTAATTTTTAAAAGTCAGATTTGTTGAAGTATAATTTGCATGTAGTATACAGTTCTATAAATGTTGACAAACTTATACAACTGGGTACCCACAGTGAAGACACAGGACGGGTCTATCACCCACCAGACTCTCCTGAGCCCTCTCCTAGTCAGCTCCTCCCCCCACCCACAGCTCTGGCAACCTCTGATCTTTTCTCCATCTCTCTAGCATTGCCTTTAATATGCATTGTCCCCTTTAGTTTAATTATCCAAATGTGTCTGTTTGCCATTTCCTGTGTGGACAGACACCTGCTCCTTCAGAGGCAGAAGGGAAACCCCATCCCTCCGGCCAACTACTACTTCAGTTACTTCAGGGACAGCGCCTTTTAATTAGCTCTGGAGGGTGAAGGATGCTGGGCTTCCAGGGTATGTAGCAGGCAGGGGCCAGCATTTGCTGAGGTTTTATTTTGTCCTGAGTTCACAACTCTATGTGAATGGAGGTGGTGATATGCTCAGATGGCCCAATTGAGCTACTTTTCTCAGGACTGAACAAGGTTTTGGACTCTCTGATTTTGTTGTTGATTGAAACATCAGTGCCAATGTGGCTCATGCGTGTAATCCTAGCAATTTAGAAAGCTGAGGTGGGAGGACTGGTTGAGGCCAAGTGTTCAAGACCAGCCTGATCAACACAGTGAGATCCCCATCTCTACATAAAATTTAAAATCAAAACAAGCAAATAAAAAAAGAAAATGAGCTGTGATTGTGCCACTCCACTCTAGCCTGGGCAACAGAGCAAGACCTTATCTCAAAAAGCAAAACAAAACAAAATTAGCTGGGCATGGTGGTGCACACCTGTATTCCCAGCTACTCTGGAGGTTGGGGCAGGAGGATTGCTTGAGCCCAGGAGTTTGAGGTTGCTGTGAGCTATGATGGCACCACTAGCCCAGGCAACGGAGCAAGATCTTGTCTCAAACAAACCAACCAACCATATACACCTGTTTTTCAGATGTCCCATTAGCTAAGGAACAATTTAAATTTCAGATCTCTAAAGAGTGTTAAACAGCACTCCTTGATCCAGCTCTCCTTATAGAGGAATGCCCAACTCATGCAGATAGGTGAAGCCCACATTTCTTGGACATCAGGGTACTGTTAGTAGGCTCTAGCTTAAGTTTCATGCTCTTCGAGATACATTTTTCTCACCTTCTTGCCACCTCTTCGCTATGGTATTACTTTGCATGAATATAATTCACCACAACTCCCATTTGGCTGATCTTTATAATCTTGAAATCTGAATGTCACTCCCTGATATAAGTCTTCAATGCTCCTCCACTGTTTACAGGATGAAATCTGGACTTCCTTGCCTTTCAAATAAACCCTTCATCATCTGACTTTATCCAGATTGGAATAACATAGTAAGTTTTGTCTATTTGATGCAAATAGCACCCAGTACGCACCAAGTAAGGAACCTGGAACATTTACAAACATATGTCACTTATTAGCCATAAAACACATTTCTAAAAATTTCAAAGTGTTGGTAATATGGTTTGGATATTTGGCCCCTCCAAATCTCATGTTGAAATTTGATCCCCAGTGTTGCAGATGAGGCCTGGTGGGAGGCATTTGGGTCATGGGGGCAGATCCCTCATGAATGGCTTAGTGCCCTTCCCTGGGTAATGAGTGAGTTCTCACTTTATTAGGTCCCTGGATAGCTAGTTATATAAAGGAGCCTGGCACCTCCTCCTCCTGCCATTTGCTCCTTCTCTTGCCACATGACACACCTGCTCCCCTTTCACCTTCTACCTTAATTAAAAGCTCCCTGAAGCCCTCACTAGAAGCAGGTGCTTCTTGTACAGCCGACAGAAGCATGAACCAAAGAAATCTCTTTTCTTTACAAATTCCCTAGTTTCAGGTATTTCCTTTATAGCAACACAAAATGGACTAACACCGTTGGTATCACAGATAGAGGCTGTTTCACGTAGTAAAAAAGTTCATAGGCCAGGAGCCCACCTGCCTCTCTGCCTTTTTGAATAGACAGAAAATCTATTTGGCATCTTTATTATATGGAAGTTGCTGGGATCTCTGTCTTCCCACTGATCTGTCAACACCCTGAAGTAGGAATAGCACCTAACAGTGAATATTTAACAAATGCTTATTACAAGCAAGGCATCGTTTTGCACTTTTTCATACACTAATTCATTTATCTCTGTAACAACCCCATGAGCTGGGTACTAGTATTAATATTTCCTCCACTTTATAGATGAGGAGACTGAGGCACAGAAGGCTACGTAATTTGCCTAAATTCTCCCAGCTAGGGACGGTTAAGATGGAATTCCAGCCTAAGGAATCTATCTCCAGCATCCACAATTTTAATCATTTTCTCTGTCAAGAGTATGATTAATTAAATAAAAGCTATAGGCCAGTGCTTCTCAACCTAATTGTGCATATGAATCACCTGGGGACCTTATGAAAATGCAGACTCTGACTCAATAGGTCTGAGGTGGCACCAAGATTCTGCCCTTCTAACAAGCTTCCAGCCGATGCTACTGGTCTGTGGACCACACTTTCAGAAGCCAGGCCCCTAGACTAGTGGTTTGAATCTTCAGGGTTGTTTTGTTTTGTTTTTGTTTTGTCTTAAGATTCTTTTATACTCTTAAATATTATTGAGAATAGCAAAGAGCTTTTGTTTATATGGGTTATATCTGCCAATATTTACTATAATAAAAATTAAAACTGAGAAATATTAAAAGCACTTAACCCATTACATGTTAATATAAATTACACAGTTTACCTTAAAGAAAACTATATTTCTCAAAATAAAAAATTAATAAGAAGAATGACATTATTTTACATCTCTTTAATGTCTGGTTTAGTAGAATATAATTACATTCTCGTATCTGCTTCTTCAGTTAATCTGTTGTGATACAACATGACACGAAATTTCTGGAAATCTCCACTGTATACTCACAAAAGAATTCAAGACAAAAAGGTAGATGATATCCTAATATTATTATAAGAATAGTTTTCCTTATTGACTCCCTGAAAAGGTCTTAGAGGCCCAACCAGGGGTCTCCAGACCATACTCTGAGAACCATTGTTTAGACTGTTCTTAAGAATCCTAGAGTGCTCTGAAAGTTGTTGCTTTCATTGCAGAAGTCAGGTTTTGGTGTTTTTAAAATTTCTGACTTGTAAAATTCTGTAAAAATACTCTTTCTGAATCTAGCTTCTGTTGCTTATTCCAGTTGCAAATTATATCCTCATCTTCATCTTATGCTGGTGCTGTGATAGCAGTCTCAGCACAGAAAAGAATTTCTTCCAGAAATCAACAGCCCAAAAGGTGGGTACATCCTCTAGACAGAACATTTGATAAAGAAGGCCATCAAAAGGAAAAACATATATTTTATCCAATCCCTAAAAGATTTTAAAAATTGCTTTAGAATAGATCATTCCAATCTAACATACTGACTTCAAGCTAGTATGATTTTTCCTTATATGCACTTACTACATTTATTTTTAAAATTTTTGTCCAAACATGGTTTCACAATTTTAAAAACACAAAATGTAAACTGCTTGAAATCATTTGATATATTTAAATATTATACGTCCACTTCTCTTCCCTACTTTTTTATGCTTTACTCTTTGGCTGGATTTCTAAGCTTACAGCAAGTCCACTCCAGAGAGCACTGGAGTAGGCTCATTGGTTCCTTGATCTGAATTCCCTTTGGGCTCTGAAACGTCTCCTTAGAACATTTGCTTCTCCATGGGGTCTGTCTCAACCTGACACCCCCAACTGTATGTAGGGAGTTGTACGCTCCTTGCCAAATTCGTTTGTCGTCATGTCAGAGCTAGGCAGATATCACCCCATAAGGTTTCCACTCTGGAAAAATATCTCCCCAAGGTATGATGCCCTCAATTCAGAGAACCATAGAATCTCAGGATCATAAAGGATCTTGAGGTCACCTAGACCCTTTCCACTCAAATGTGGCCTTTGTATCCACAGCGCAGGCATCACCGGGAGCTCCCTAGAAATGCCGAATCTCATGAGCCACCCAGACCTGCTGAATCAGAATCTTCAATTAACAAGATCCCAAGAGATGAGCGTGCACATTAACGTGCGAGACGTGCTGCTCCTGACCCATGCAGAAATCCTGTGTGTGGCGCCCAGCTGCCCACCAAGTGCTCACCAGCCTTCACCTTCCTCTTTCAGCATATCACGCTCTGACTCTAGAACAGTGGCTCCCACCTTTGATTGCACATTAAAATCATGTGAGCAGCTTTTAAAAATCCCAATACTGATGCCTTGCCCTGACTGATTAAATCAGACTCTCTGCAGTTGGAGCCCAGGCATGGGTATTTCATGACGGTCCCCCAGGTGATTCTCACGTGCAGCCAGGCTTTGAACTACTGATCCAGAGCCATCCCTTTGCATCTCAGGCTATCTACTTTTTTCCTTGCTTTGATTTCCTGTGAAAATGCAAATATGCCCTTAGAAAAGCCAAAACTGTTATCTCTCATTTACACTTTGCTTGGAAATAGGTTTTTAAAAAAATCAGCATAAATAATTTATTGCCAACTCTCTAATATCATACACTAGTAGGCTTGGCAATTCACACAGTATTCTGAGATGGAAAAGGCCAGGAATTAGGGAATGGGATGAGAGTGTGGGATGTGAAGGTTGCTGAGGGGCAGACCTCATGCTGGGGACCAGTTCTTGGTCAACCAAGCCACCTTGAGCAGGAAGGAGCTGGGCCAGGCCAGGAACTCGAAGTTCTCCTTTGGCTAGCCCACTGGGTTTCCGGCTCTTTCTCCTGCTTCCTTTTTCATGCTCCTATGGAATGAGGAGGTGTGGGAGGTGAGGTGCTCTACAGCTGCTGGGACTGCGGGCTCTCTCCACTGAGCATGGGGTCCCTGCTGTAGTTCTTGGCCTCATAGTCCTTGGCCTCTAGTCCTGGGTCTAAGAGAAATTTGGTTAATGTCCTTGCTAGCCTCAAAAGCTGCTGGTTTTTTTCCTCAACTCAATAAAAGTCTTTTTGTTTGTGGCATTATTGTTTAACAAACTGAAATCTGGATTTTTTTTTGCAATATTTAGGGGAAAATGATTTTAGAAGCACATTATTAGCTTTTAAACTACCTAGTTTTACTTAATGCTGCATTAGAATAATTGTTGTTTGGGAATATATTAATCATGCATACAGTAATTCTGAACAGACTAAATACATAATCAGTCAAAAATTGGGGGAGAGGGAGAGAATACTATTTTAAAAGAAAAATCAAATTATTACCCATAGTCATAGTAATGTACTATTAATAAAAATATAACACAAAATAAACTCTTAATAATAAATACATTTGGAGGCTCTAACATTTTAGATTCTAATGAATATGATTCACATGTTAAAATTTAGAAAATGTGCAGCTTATGAACTCTCCCTTATACATATTCATCTTGCAAACTAAATAATTTTGCAAAATAAATAAGTCTCATTAATTTAGATGTTGAAGATAAAATCCCATCACATCTTCTTTCTCCCATACTGGCCTAGCCTTCAAATCTAGATAAACATAGTAGAGTGTTGTTTAATAATGAATCTGATACATTAGACAGATTTATAGATGTTTTAGGGATTTGGAAAGTTGATGATCAGTTTTTAAAATGTCCCACTAGGTAATCTGGAGTTATAACTTGCTATTAAAGTTTGCTTTATTGACTAAGCAAGTATTGTAGGAAGAAGGAGTTATGTTTTGGGTGCCTGAAGAGGTACAAAGCATTTTAAAATATTTTTTTTCTTTTATTTTATTGAAAAATTTATTTTCTTATTGTGGTAAGAACACTTAATATGAGATCTACCCTATTAACTTATTTTTAAGTGTACAATACAGTATTCTCATTTATAGGTACAATGTTGTATAGTAGAGCTCTAGAACGTCTTCATCTTACATAACTGAAATTTTATACCCATTGAATAGCAGTTCCTTATTTCCCCCTCCCCTCAGCCCCTGGAAACCACCATTCTATTCTCCTCTTCCATGAGTTCAACTATTTTAGATACCTCATATAAGTGGAATCATGTAGTATTTGTCCTTCTGTGACTGGCATATTTCACTTAGCATAATATCCTTCACATCCTTCACGTTAAACCACTTCACATATATTACAGTATTCCCTTCTCTTTTTTTTAAGGCTGAATTAGTATTCCACAGTATGTATGTACATTACACATTTTTCTTACCCATTCATCTTCCAATGGAAGTTTGGGTTGTTTCCATATCTTGGCGATCGTGAAAAGTGCTGCAATGAACGTGGGTGTATTTCTGCTCTTGGTTATGGAACATACAGTTTGACTTCCCAAGAAAATGAGAGAAAGGAAAGATGGAGAGCATTTTAAGATGGACATTTTTTTCTAAGCATAGTTGTTTTCTTTCATGAATGTAATATGGTACTTTTGATTAAATCTCAATTTTGGTATTTATGTATCCCACTTTTTTCAACAACTTACGTTTTCATTTCAATAATGCTTTATCTTTATGTTGGAAGACATAGAAATTGAAATTAAAGCTAACATTTTAGCTTTAAGTATCTGTTCTACCCTTGAATGAAAATACTTTGAAAAGTCACTCTGTAGTGACTACTTTTTCAAAATTAAAAAAAAAGAAATCATGAAACAATTCCAATCATCCCTCAAATGAATGTTTTATACAAACTCAGACTTCTTAAAGAAGTGCACACCTATAAAGAGCCACCAGTTTGGACTAGCAATTTTGTTGATCTACTTGACTCGTTTAAAATGCTGAATAGTTAACATTTGAAACCATGCCATCAAACTTGTGAGTTAATTCTGTGGACTTCCGGAACACAGTTGACAATGTTCTTCCTGCTGTCTACATCTTCCACTTCCCTTCCTTTCTCCACTCCTAACCTGTTTTCTTAACTTCAGAGACTCTTCTGTGTCCTAATCTCTCTCCATATGGTTCCATACTTTTGGGAAAGCCCAGGTGTGCACAAGCACAACAGCAAGGGTGGGGACACATGGGGCACATGTACACACCCACACACTTTCTTATGCATTAGAAATAAAGTCATTGTGTTGCCACCATCTGCTTTCTATCCCAATTAAAATGGATAGCTTGGATCCTGTTGTCGTTTGTCAATGAAACCCCATGCTTCTTTTTTTTTTTTTTTTTAATTTTTAATTTTTTTTTATTTCAGCATATTATGGGGGTACAAATTTTAAGGTTTCAATAAATGCCCTTCCCCCCCTCCCCCCACAAGTCTGAGTTTCCATCATGACCATCCCCCAGATGGTGCACATCTCACTCATTATGTATGTATATACCCGCCCTCCTCCCCCCTCCCCCCTGCCCAATACCCTATTACTGTAGTACCTATGTGTCCACTTAGGTGCTGCTCAGTTAATACCAGTTTGCTGGTGAATATATGTGGTGCTTGTTTTTCCATTCTTGGGATACTTCACTTAGTAGTATGGGTTCCAGCTCTAACCAGGAAAATATAAGATGTGCTATAT
>VSMD01075632.1:0-20982 GCA_008750895.1 Mirza zaza | reverse complement strand
CAGAACCGGGCCTCCCAGAGCAGCGGGGTGCTCAGAACCGGGGCTCCCAGCGCAGCGGGGTGCTCAGAACCGGGGCTCCCAGCGCAGCGGGGTGCTCAGAACCGGGGCTCCCAGCGCAGCACGGTGCTCAGAACCGGGGCTCCCAGCACAGTGGGGTGCTCAGAACCGGGGCTCCCAGCGCAGCACGGTTCTCAGAACCGGGGCTCCCAGCGCAGTGGGGTGCTCAGAACCGGGGCTCCCAGCGCAGCACGGTCCTCAGAACCGGGGCTCCCAGTGCAGCACGGTGCTCAGAACCGGGGCTCCCAGCGCAGTGGGGTGCTCTGCCCACAGAGGCCCGGCTGCGTGGCTCAGATCTACCAGCGCCCGTGAGAGATGGCCTCTGGGCTCACAGGGCCACAGTGACGGTTCTGCCTGGGACAGTGCCTGTGGCTGGCCAGCTGCAGGCAGGAGGTGGCATTCACGACATGAGGAGGCCACCGTGCAGGCTCAGGGCTGGTGCAGGAATTGTGGGGCGCTGGGGGAAGGGGCTCAGACCTGGAGCCTCTTCAGGGCCTGGCGGGGGCCACACTCCAAGAGGCAAGGTTGAATCTCCAAACCCCGTGCCCGGCTGGGCAGCCTGAGCTCAGGGCCCCCGGGCGTGGGGAGCAGCAGCCGGGAGGGGAGGGGGTGATCGTCTGGAATGACCCAGGCCGGGTGGCAGGCGCACACGGGGGTCACCGCGGGCCCTACAGGCACACTTGGCGATGCCCAGACAGGGGCCGAGCTGCACCTGCCACGGGAGAGTGGCGGAGCTGCCAGAGACAGCGGGTCAGCTGGCAGGGCAGGCGCCACGCGTAGCCGGGAGCCTGGGTCTGGTTCCGTGGCTGCCATCCCTGCTGGGAGGTTCTGGGTGGCGAAGCAACGGAAGGTAGCCGTGTTCCGCCCCTGCCAGCCTCCCTGCTGGGACTCGAGGTGGCTTATCCGAGGCCGGCCGCTCTGTGTCTCCTGCTCCTCCCGCCAGTCCCCAGGTCTGAGCCCGCGGGGCCTGAGCGCAGGGCGGACCCTCAGCCGGGCGGTTGCCGCCGTTGTGGGTGGCGCAGCAAACGCTTGACTCCCCCCACCCATCTCCAGTTCTGCCCGGTTTGAGCCCTGATTGATGAGAGCTGCTAATTAGCGCGCTGCATTGCCAGCACCAGGACGTGGCTGGAAGCCAAGCCGGGAGTCTGGATTCATCGTCGGAGCTGCTCAGAGCCGTAGCTGCCCTGGGGGCGGGTGGAGGCACGCTCAGGGGTGCCAGTGCCGGGCAGCACTCACCCCGCCCCGGCGCCATCTGCCTGCGGCCGGGCCTGGCACGTCCTGAAAGCCGAGTGGGGTCCTGACCCGGCGGCTGTTCTCGCCTCGGTCCCGGGCGCCGAGGGCAGGGGCAGGTGTGGGGCTTCTCTGCCCACGGAGAGGGGCTTAGGGGACGGAGAAGGGGGTGGCATGTGTGAGGGAGGGGCGTAGGAGCAGGAGGGGGACCCGGCGGGGAGCAGGGTCTGGGGGACACAGCGTCTGCTGTCACTGCCACTGAGGACCTGGCAGGTCACCGCTGCAGGACGGATATCACAGGGACCTCCCAGGCCATGGTCCCGGCCACACGTGGTCCAGAAGCCTCGGGGTCTCTGGGGGTGGGGGCCGGCGTGGGCAGGCGTGACGCTCTCCCGCTGTGCCCCGTGAGCCAAGGCAGAGGACCTGCTTGGGACAAGGGGTCTACACTGATTCCTCCACTGTGGGAGTCGGAAAGAGCAGGCCCAGGGCCCCCTGCAGAGCCCCCCACACTGTCCCACCATCACTTGCCTACTTGAGGGGACAGCAGGGGCTCCAGTCCCCTCCCACCGCCTTGCTGGAGATGGGATTCCACCGTCCCTGTCTGCTCAGCCACCGCTGCACAATGCCCGTCTGTTGAGGGCCACGCCACGCGCTGTGAGACAGGCTGGGGCGCTGGAGCCAGCGGGACGTGGCCCCCGCAGACGTGGCACTCTGAGCCAGGGAGGGGACGGGGCCTGGAACGTGGCCTCTGTCTTTGGGACCACCTTGCGGTGAGGAGTGTGCGGCATGCAGGTGAAGGAGGCGGGAGAAGGGTGGGAGGAGGTGTCTGTACTGGCCGGGACCCACGGGCGCGACTGGGACTGCAGGGCCGTGCGAGGAGCCCCTCGGCAGGGCTCTCGGGAGGGGCACAGGCCAGGCGGGGCCGAGGGCGCCGGGCTGAGCCTGTCAGAGATCAAAGGATCATCTCTCCCGGCAAGCGCAGCCTCCCTCGCGGACAGGCTGGCACGGGAGGCGGAGCTGGCGCGGGCCCAGCTGCAGGGGCGAGCCTGGGTGCTGGCGGCTGGACCCCGAGACTCAGTCAGGCGGGAGAGCGGGAAGGAATGAAACCGACACTACTGCAGGCCGGGAAGGTGCCACATGCCTCTTGTGACCCATTTAGTCCTCGCACATTCCTGTTAGGGCAGCATTGTTCCAGCCGGGGAAACTGAGGCTCGGCAGTGATAACCTACTTGTCTCGGGTCACAGGTGCAACTGGGCCATGAATTGGGGAAGACCGTCATTCACCTGGGAGGTCCAGGAAGAAGCACCTGGCTAGAGGCCGGGTGGAGCGGGTGCCAGGGCTCCGACAGGACTCCCGGCCAGCGGGACAGCCTTCCTTGCAGGTCTGCGCAGGGAGCAGCCCCGGGTCAGGGCTGGGCCAGGACAGGAGCTGGGCAGTGCAGGAAACCAGGTGTCATCCCCGGAGCAGAGGCCCGGACAGGGGCTGGGCCCGCCAGACTCTGTGCCTCGGAGCTTAGGGAACCCGGCAGCCTCTGTTACATTCGAGATTCGCAGGGTCGCAGGACAGAGAGACAGAGTCACCAAGGCTGTAATTATCAAAAGGAGTTTTACTGTCTAGCTCGAGCTAGGGTCCGAGCCCCCAGAGTGCCAGCGCAGTGGCCTCTTTTTGGGGCAGGGACCCTCCTTTGTGTGCTGGTGACCCTTTTATAGCTAAGTTGTTTACACACTGATGATCATGCACCCGCCCCCACAGTGATTTTTATTTTATCCTGCCCCTGATAGGCTTCAACCTGTTTTGGGTCTTAGCTGAGAGACTCTGGTTTTTGCATTGTTTGTTTGTTTGTTTGTTTGTTTTTTGCATCCCATTATGTACCCACAATGCCTTGCGGTTAGCCAACAGGCAGTAAACAGAAGCTGGAAGGTGCCCATTGTCCTTATGGCCCAGTGTCTTACAGCTCCGCGGCCCCCAGCCGCGTGGGGAGTGTCCTCACGGCACTGACTGGGAGTGGCCGTTACTAGTGCTGGTCCGGCTGCTCAGGGAGGGCAGCGGGACGGCGGCCCTGGCGGGTTCCGGCTGGTCACGGTGTCCAGGCTGTGTGGGGATTCCCGGTCCCTAACGAGAACTGGGGAGAGGGGTGGGGACAGTTAGGCGGGGAGGGCAGGGAGCTGGCTACGGGAGCTCATGAGGCCATGGAGGCCATGAAGCTGCCAGTGACAGGTGAGGAGGAGCCACGCGTTCTGAGGCCGTGGTTCAGTAGTTGGGGTGGGTCCAGGCTCAGCGTCCACACCAGGGTCCCACCGGGGACACGGTCACCTCCCGGGCGTCTGGGCCTCCCCTGTGCCCCAGGAGCACGGTCACTTTGAAAGGAGTGGTTTGCAGGAAAAAGGTGGACTCCCCACCCCAGGGCCCTCGCTGTGCCAGGAGCCGAGTGAGAAGACGGAACCCAAACCAGCACAGCAAGGTTGTTTCAACCGATGTCAAGTTCCCCGGGCCTTGGACCCCGGCCACGCCCACCCCGGCTGGGCGCTGAGATTCCGGGGGAGGAGAGCCAGCTGTTTGAACCCTCAGTTTCCCTATCTGTAAAAGGGATGATCAAAATGAACAACCGTAGCTTTTCGGGGTGACTCTAAGGATAGAATGGAAAACGCTGGTTCCCGGAAGGGAGGTATTCAGCAGGCGTCACAGCACCGTTGGGGAGGCCCTGGCTGTGAGCTGTGTGAGCCTTTCCAGAGCCTTCTCGGGAAGGCAGGGCGGCCGCGGCACCGTAGGCTCCCCGCCGGGGAGGGAGGGGCGAGCGCGGCCGCAGAGAGCCCAGTGCCCAGCGCTCAGACGTCTCCGGGGACTGGCGCGCCCAGCCTGGCACCGGCAGAGACTCCTGGCTTCCCGGCCGCCCCCGCACGGCGCGGCCGAGCCGTGTTCCTTCCGGAGACAGCCCATATGCCTGTGTTTTTCCCTCGGGAAGTCACCCACCGCGCACCCGGCCCAGACACTCTGCCAGGGGACTGTGAGTCACAGGCTCTTAGAGCTCCCAGGGGTGTCACCAAAGGGATCCGTCATCACTGTCTGTCAGTGGCCTCCTTCCCTCTGTAGTGCGTGACGCCGAGTAGGGCTGGGGCGGGGATGGGGGTGGGGCAGCCCCTCCCGAGCCCTGTGAGCCCGGCTGGGTCCCTGTGCCCGTGTCTAGGCCAGAAAGTGCTTGAAGGTGGCCAGGCTGCCGGGCTGGACAGGGTCTCCCACCATGCTTACCTGGGTTTCTCAGCACTGGTGACTTGGGTTTAAGGAGAGGATGCTCAGAGCACAGAGCAGAAACCACCAGCGGAAAAACCCCACAGAGCGGCTGGCACCTTCTCGTCTGGCTTGAATTCACTTTGCATGGAGCACAAAATCCCAGCCCCGGGTTTGTCCTGGGGGGAAGGCAGAGGCCAGCGGCCCTTTCCAGGGATGGAGAATGCACCTGAGGCGGGGGGCTGGGCTGGGGGCTCCCCTTCTGTCAGCTGCTGCCCTGCAGCCCAGTGGGGAGGACGTTGCCCAGAAACTGTCACCTGCAGCCCCGCCCGCCGGCCCGCCCGCCCGCGCTGGCGGCTGAGGGGAGCAGCGTGCATCTGGCAGCCAGTCGCTCCTGCGCTGGGGGGAGCGGATCTGATAAATGGCCCACGCCTCGGAGAGAAATAGGTCGATGCATCATCTCGCCCGGTATTGGCATCCTTGCAGGGCAGAGGAAGACGGGGAAGTCTCTAAGAGGGGCCTCCGGCTTTGATTGCCAGAAGGATGAAAGGCAGCCGGCCTTGCCTGCCCGGGAGCCCCTCTCCATCACAGGGTGGGGGAGGCGGCCGCGCTGCCCGAGCCTCCCGGGAGGCCTCAGGTGGGGCCTCAGAGAGGCCGGGTGTCCAGGCGAGGGCTGCTGCGGTCTCTGCGCTTGGCTGGGTTGGCACAGCCACGCCGGAGGCTGCATCAGGCCGGGCACGCCGAGACCCTGGGCGCCGAGTTCCATCCACGGGGCCTCGGGGCGTCCTCTGTGCTGCAGACACGGCCACACAGGCGCACAGGGGAGCAGGCTGGGCAGACCACCCCCATGCCAGCCGGTGGGCAGAGCCCCCTGAGAAAACTGCAGACTGTGCGCTGGGGCTCGGAGGGACCCCAGACCCAGGGCGCCCGTGCGGGGCTCTCAGAGGGGCCGGGCGTCCCTGATTCGCCACAGGCTCAGCTGCCTGCTCTGCCCATGAGGCCCAGGTGCTCCGATCTTTCCAACAGCACATGCGTACCCCACATACGTGCACACACCACACACCTGCTCGTGCATGTGCACAGGCACCTGCATACCCCCACATGCATACACCACACCTACCTGCTCACACATGTGCACAGGCACCTGCATATCCCACATACACGCACACACTACACACCTGCTCATGCATGTGCACAGGCACCTGCATACCCCCATATACATGCACCAAACATACCTGCTCACACACGTGCACAGGCACCTGCATACTCCACATACATGCACACACCACACACCTGCTCATGCATGTGCACAGGCACCTGCATACCCCACATACATGCACCACACATACCTGTTCAAACATGTACACAGGCAATTGTATACCCCCAGATATACATACCACACACCTGCTCACACATGTACATGGGCACCTGCATACCCCTCATGCATGCACCACACATACCTGCTCACAAATGTGAAGAGGCACCTGCATACCCCACATACATGCACACACCACACACCTGCTCATGCATGTGCACAGGCACCTCCAAACCCCCACATACATGCACCACACATACATGCTCACACATGTGCACAGGCACCTGCATACTCCACATACATGCACACACCACACACCTGCTCATGCATGTGCACAGGTACCTGCATACCCCATATACATGCACCACACATACCTGCTCAAACATGTATACAGGCACTTGCATACCCCCACATACACCACACACCTGTTCACACATGTACACAGACACCTGCATACCTCACATACACACTCCACGTTCCTGCTCAAACATGTACACAGGCACTTGCATACCCTCACATACACAGACCACACACCTGATCACACATGTACACAGGCACCTACATACCCCTAGATATACACACCACACACCTATTCGCACAAGTACACAGACACCTACATACCCTCAGATATACACACCACACACCTGCTCACACATGTACACAGGCACCTACATACCCCTAGATATACACACCACACACCTACTCGCACACATACACAGACACCTACATACCCTCAGATATACACACCACACACCTGCTCACACATGTACACAGGCACCTACATACCCCTAGATATACACACCACACACCTACTCGCACACATACACAGACACCTACATACCCTCAGATATACACACCACACACCTGCTCACACATGTACACAGGCACCTACATACCCCTAGATATACACACCACACACCTACTCGCACACATACACAGACACCTACATACCCTCAGATATACACACCACACACCTGCTCACACATGTACACAGGCACCTACATACCCCTAGATATACACACCACACACCTACTCGCACACATACACAGACACCTACATACCCTCAGATATACACACCACACACCTGCTCACACATGTACACAGGCACCTACATACCCCTAGATATACACACCACACACCTACTCGCACACATACACAGACACCTACATACCCTCAGATATACACACCACACACCTGCTCACACATGTACACAGGCACCTACATACCCCTAGATATACACACCACACACCTGATCACGCATGTACATTGGCACCTGTATGCCCCCACATACACACATCACACACCTGTTAACGCATGTACATGGGCACCTGCATACCCCCACATGCACATACCACACACCTGCTCATACATGTACACGGGCACCTGCATGCCCCCACATGCACATACCACACACCTGCTCATACATGTACATGGGCACCTGCATGCCCCCACATATACACACCACACACCTGCTCACACATGTTCATGGGCATGTGCATACCTCCACATAACCACACCACACACCTGCTCACACATGTACATGGGCACCTGCATGCCCCCACATATACACACCACACACCTGCTCCCACATGTACATGGGCACTTGCAGACCCCCAAATATACACACCACACACCTGACACATGTACAGGAGCACCTGCATACCCCCACATAGACATACCACACACCTGCCCATACATGTACATGGGCACCTACATACCCCCACATACATGTACTACATACATGATACACATGCACACAGATATGCACACAGACACATGCAGTCCCCCACATACATACACCACACATACACACACACACATTCGCTAGTAAATTCAAAAACCTAGCAAGTTTCCAGGAATCAGAATTTATGAGGCCACCACAGAGCTGTAGCAAACGCATCTCAAAGCTCCCGACTTCAGAGCGGAGGAGGCTGGCAGGTGTGTCTGCTTCATCCCCAAGGTGCAGGGATGGGGCTGGAGGATGGGGACACTCGTGGGACTGCGTGGAGCCTCCTGCAGCCAAGGTCTTCCCCGCTGCCCCCACAACTCCTGAGTGCCCCTCCCAGCTCCTCTGCAGCAGCCCCAGGGCGGGATGCACCTCTGCAGTGCTCCTCCTCCCTCCACCAGGTGCTCTTCATCACCTCCTCCTCCCACCACCAGGTGCTCTTCCATCACCCTCCTCCTCCCTCCACCAGGTGCTCTTCCATCACCCTCCTCCTCCCTCCACCAGGTGCTCTTCATCACCCTCTCCTCCCTCCACCAGGTGCTCTTCATCGCCTCCTCCTCCCTCCACCAAGTGCTCTTCATCGCCTCCTCCTCCCTCCATCAGGTGCTCTCCATCACCCTCCTCCTCCCTCCACCAAGTGCTCTTCCATCACCTCCTCCTCCCTCCACCAGGTGCTCTTCCATCACCCTCCTCCCTCCCTCCACCAGGTGCTCTTGCATCACCCTCCTCCCTCCCTCCACCAGGTGCTCTTGCATCACCCTCCTTCCTCACTTTCACTGCATCTTTGTTCAAAGTCAGTATCTCAGTCATATCTAAATATCTTTTTAGATATCATATCTTTTTTCAAGGCCATATCTAAAATTTTACCACATACATTTCCTCTTTCTTACCTATTTGTTTTGTCCTTTTTATCAGCCTTCCAAATTATTCTGTATTTGCGTATTTACCTCAGTCATTTTCCCTACAGTCAGGTGCGAGCCGCTGTCTGTCAGGTGAGTTTGCTGTCTGTTGACGGCAGATCAGCGGTTGTGCTCCACAGCATTCGGCATTTACAGAATATTCAAACGAAGACTTGGATGAGCACATGAATTTGCCGAGAACCTAATATGTGATAAGATCAGATTTGCCAGCGATGCTCCTTGCCGGAAAATACCTTCACCAACAGCAGCAGTGGGAACACCCCGAGGCCGTGTGGGTGTGTGCCCCCCAGGCCCCGCATGGGAATGGGATGCCCGGGTGTCCCCCGGGAGGGTCCCAGAGCCCGCGGACTCCTTCCTTCCTTGGCCAGGGGTTAGCGAGGTCTCGGGGCAGGACCCGTCTTGACTGGGCACTCTTTTTGTGCTGGGGACAATTTCGGACACCTTCTGACAACCTAGACTTCACGAAACGTGGGCCCCTAATTAGACGTGAACCTGGTGAAGCCGGTGACCTGCCTGTCCTCAGCCTCCTCACCTGCAGAGTGAGGGCTTGGACGGTACCTCCCGCTCCTCAGTGCTGGGCGTTTGGGGGACAGGTTGCAGCCCCCGCTGGCACTGTGCTCCCTGACCGTCCGGGTCTGGGGAGAAGCGTGGCCACGCAGGTCGCCAGGGCTCCCACCCTCGGGGCCGGGGCAGGTGCCAGGGACAGCGCTTCCCTGCTGCTCATGTGGCTTCCGCCGAGCGCGGCCCGGGCTGAGGTCGGGCCTGCGACCCTCTGAGGTCTTCTGTGCTCGCTGCCTGCACATCTTCTCCCAGGTTCAGCAGGAGGCTCAATTTTCATCCCATGAATATTAATTCGTTTGCCATGGGGGCTTGTTCTGGTGACACATTTTCTTGTTAAATATTCATGGCGGGAGCCGGAGGTGCACCCGGACCGGCTATTACGGGGAAATTGGAGCAAGTCCCCGTTAACCGCTGCTGACAATTGTTTCTGATCCGTCCCCTGCCCTTTGCAAGACGGCGTCCCCGTCAGGGGACGTCCACGCTGGCCCTGCCCGGGAGTGGGGAGTGCTGTGGGTGGCAGGTGTGTGCCCGCCCCTCAGGTTCCTTTGCTTGTTTTTTTTTTTTTTTTTTTTTTTTTTGAGACAGAGTCTCACTCTGTTGCCCAGGCTAGAGTGCCACGGCGTCAGCCTCGCTCACAGCAACCTCAAATTCCTGGGCTCAAGCAATCCTCCTGCCTCAGCCTCCCAAGTAGCTGGGACTACAGGCATGCACCACCATGCCCGGCTAATTTTTTCTATATATATATATTAGTTGGCCTGTTAATTTCTTTCTATTTATAGTAGAGACGGGGTCTCGCTCTTGCTCAGGCTGGTTTCGAACTCCTGACCTTGAGCAATCCGCCCACCTCGGCCTCCCAGAGTGCTAGGATTACAGGCGTGTGCCACCGCGCCCGGCCCTTTGCCTGTTGTTGATGCGCCAGAGGCTGGGCGAGCCCAAGGCCGCTCAGAGCGAGGGCCGGCTGCGCACAGCCCTGGTCACGCCTGTCATCGGTCCGTGTGCATGTCCTTCTGCGGGCCTCGCACATGCTGGGCTGTCAGGGGAAGACATTTTCTAGACCAAACCCTCATCTCACAGATAAGAAACTGAGACTCGGAGACAGGAAGGGAGTTGGTCAAAGTTCCGTTCACTCGCCGGTGAGAGAACGGGAGGAAAACCCATGACACGGTGGGCTCCCGATCTGTAAAATCAAAACCGGTAATCTGCATCCTGTGGATTGTTCCCTCGAGGGCTGTTCAGAGCCCCGAAAGACCTCTCGACGCGGCCTGCTCATCAAACCATTTCAAACAGCAGATCAATCAGTCACTCAACAGGGCTCGGCCGACCCCTCCCGGTTCCCGCACTCACCTGGCGGGAGTAGCCCCGCCGTGGCGTGGGCGTGGGCGCTGTGTGGTCCCGCCACACGCAGACCCCAACCCTGCGCTCGCCCTCGGTTCCGTTTGGCCTAAGCCCCACAGAGCTGGCTCCACCGCCGCCTCCAAAAACCTAAACCAGGCGTCCTCGGACTACGGCCCGCGGGCCGCATGCGGGTGCTTTTGCCCGTTTTTTTTAACTTCAAAATAAGATGTGTGCAGTGTGCATAAGAATTTGTTCGTAGTTTTTTTTTAAACTATAGTCTGGCCCTCCAATGGTCTGAGGGACAGTGAACTGGCCCCCTATGTAAAAAAATTTGAGGACCCCTGACCTAAACTAACGTGGAGCATGAGCTGAAAATACTGAAGTAAATTCCATCTGCCCCGGTTTATTCCTTCTTGGGAGTAAACTGACTATTTTGGTGCTAAGAGCCTGCCTAGCTCCAAGAGTCTGGCCCAAGTCCACTCTTGGTTTTGTTCTGGAACTTCCTTTTCCTTCAGTCACTCCTGTTTCAGTCCTGCTGTCAGTTTCTTCCACCGACGCTCATGCAAAGGGACCCTAGGGCCAGTGGCAACCTGAGATGCATAGAAGCCAGCAGTCTCCCCACACAGGGTGAGCATGCCGGGGTCTGAGCATGCATGTGTGCTTGCTCACTCTGTTTCTCGCTCTCTCTCTCTCCCCTCGTCACCTTGTACATCTGTGCATCTCAGCACCTCGGGGAGGTAGGATCTTGCTCTGTGACAACCAGGAAGTTACCTGAAAATATCTTTTGCTGCCCCGCCCACCGATGCCCTAGCAAAGAGCTAACAGCCGTCCAAGGCCGAAAGCCAAAACCAAGTGTGATTTCTGAGCCAGTTCTCGGCCTAATGACTTTCTCCAGGCTCAAATTCTGTGTTCTCTGCGACTGTTAGCGTCTTCCCTGGAAATTTTCGCTCGTGGAGCCTCTGGGGCTGGTTGCTGTCCATGGTGGCAGAACGCTGCCTTGATCTGTCAGCCGGGAGCCTGACAGTTTGCTATTTTGTTACCCCATGCGGCTGCAGAGACGAGATCTGATGGCTCCTCACGGTTCCAGGGCCGTGGCCTTCAAACGCCCTCGCAGACGGGCGTCCGTCTGTCCCGGTCTCTGCTCTCCGAGCCTCCCCGTCACGGTTCCTGGCATCCTGCTCTCCGTGCCTGCTCACAGGGTGGGCCCCACGCACCTGGCCATTTCTGCGCTCGCCGCTGCTGCTGCTGCTTCTCAATCGCTGGCCCGGAAGATGAAAGGATGAAGTTGTCGTGTGATGGGATGTGTCTGCGTTTCTCAAAGATTTTCAGCTGTGGCTTTAATCTCTCCAGCCAGTAATCTCCCAGGAGCCTGCCCCCGAATCAGACCGGCTTCCTCCCCGCACCCTCCCCTGACGATGCGGCTTCCACTTTCAATGGACGGCTGTTTCCTTTAGCACCCCGGGCCCAGCCGGGTGACTGCATGCTCTGATTATCACAGATTACGATGACAGCAGTTTGTTGAGCATCTATTATGTTCCAGGCATTTCCCCAAATGACAGCCTAGCAGGCAATTATTTCCCCAACCCTACACATGAGAGCCCTTTCCTCTTAAACTGTGGTAGAATGCACATAACGTAAAATGCACTGCATTGGGCATTTCTGAGTGTACAGTAGCATTAGTACATTCACGTTGTCGTAAATCAATATCCAGAACTTTTTTTTATCTCGCATACGTGAAACTCTACTCAATAAACAATAACCTTTCCCCTCCCCCTGGCCTGGCAACCACCACCATTCCACTCTCTGTCCCTACGAATCTGACGAACGCAGACATTTCACATCAACGGGCTCGTGTGCAGTGTTTGTCTTTTGGGGACCGACTTATCTAACTTAGCACTGTGTCCTTAAGGTCCATCTGTGTTATAGCATCTGTTAGAATTTCCCTCCCTTTCAAGGCTGAATGATATTCCACTGAGGGTGTGGACCACACTTTCTTTATCTGTTTATCTGTCGACCGACACTCAGGTTGTCTCCGTATCTTGGCTGTTGTGACAACACTGCTGTGAACATGGGGTGCAGACATCCCCTCAAGACCTTGTGTTTAATTCTGTTGGGTGTGTGCTCGGAAGAGGAATTGCTGGATTATAGGGTGATTTGAAGTTTAATTTTTGAGGATTCTCCATGCCGCTTTTCCATAGCAGTTGCATCATTTAAAACTCCCACTAACAGCACACGAAGGGTCTGGTTTCTTCAAATCCTCGTCAACCCTGGTTATTTTCTGGGTTTTGATGGTGGCCATCCTAACGGCGTGAGGTGCCTACAAGGTCTCTTACCAGTGGGTGTGTTGAAACCCGTCTCTGTGGCAGGACAGGGCCGGGCAGGCACAGGTCTGTGTGTGGGGGGGGTGCTGGCCCCTCACTGTGCCGGGCGCTGTGGGTGTGGTCACTCAGCCCTGTGTCCCACGATGGGCCCCTCGGGCTCATGTCAGAGAAGCTGCCCGCCACTCCCCACCGTTTCAATGACTTCCCGGTAGCTGGGATCTAAAGCTGGGATTTAAAGCTGATGCCTGGTGATCAGGCATCTCCCAGCGGTGCCCACCGCTGTCTTTTTAAAGCAATTGCATTTTCAGCACACTCTAACCTGTGCCTCTGTGAGTGCAAGGGACACTCCTTCTCCCCTGGGGCAGGGACTCCGACCACTCGTGAATAATGACACCACTGCACGTGTATCTGTGGGAGGCAGGGCTGCAGACGCCGCCGGCCCGGCCTCCCACGGTGGGGGCAGGGGCCTGTGCCGAGCTCAGCCTCGGGGACACGAGAGCCCCGGGGTGGGCAGAGGAAGGCGGAGGGACGGGTGGACGTGCTGGCCGGCCCAGGGGAGGCAGACCCTCCTCCAGGTCCAGCTGTCACCCAGTTGTGTGACCTTGGACCTATGACCTAAAACCTTTGTTTCCCCATCTGCACCGTAGACCCCTCGTGGAGCACCTGCTTCCGGCTGGCTGGCTTGAGAGAAGAAAGGATCACACAGGAGCAGCACTTAGTGCAGTTGCTGGCACAGAAATGTGCAGACGTCTTAGTTATTCTGAGTCTTCATCTCCTTTCATCCACTTTTTATGAATTCGCTTATAATGCCGGGAGCCTATGGTGGCCTCCAGGGTCTCCGGTTCAGCCTGCGTGGAACCCTGAGCTAATGAACGGTCTCTAAGGGCTCTTCCCAGTTTCATACTTGAGTCTATTTAAAAGAAAAATTCACCAAACTATATAAAATAAATGGGATTTTTGCAATTAGCTTCTTATGGTCACCGAACTCAGTAACGAAGGGGCTGAGGGCTTGTTTCCCTTCTACCATTTTTTTTTATTTCGGCATATTATGGGGGTACAAAAAATGCCCTTTCCCCCCTGCTCCCCACAAGTCTGAGTTTCCAGTATGACCATCCCCCAGACGGTGCACGTCTCACTAATTATGTATGTATATACCCGCCCCCTCCCCCCTCCCACCCGCCCAATAACCCATTACTGTAGTACCTATGTGTCCACTTAGGTGCTGCTCAGTTAATACCAGTTTGCTGGTGAGCACGCGTGGTGCTTGTCTTTCCATTCTTGGGATACTTCACTTAGTAGTATGGGTTCCAGCTCTATCCAGGAAAATATTGTTCACCAAGACAAGTGTCGCCACTCACTCTCAGGTAGCCATGCAGAGAGATGCGACCTAGTTATGTACTCTGCAACCTCAGATCAGCAGAATCCTGCGATCTATCGTGATAATGCCCCAGCTCCACCGAGGGGACGGGCCGCGGAACGCTGGGTTAATCATGCGTGCTCTGAACAGGGTCTTGGCAGGGCGGGGTCACGGAGGGTGACCATGTGCAGTCAGCCCACTGGCCCTCCCCAGCGCTCACGCTGCAGGGATGTCTCCTGCAGCCAGGGGACATGCGGTGGCATTTTTCTGTGCAGTCATAGGCATTCTTCACCTTTGCAAAGCAATTTACGGTGAGCAAGAGGTATTCATGGATAATACTTCATTAGAGTCACCAATAAGCTCAGGAAGTGGCAGACAAAGGGATATTGCCTGCATTTGTATAACTGAGGAAACCGGGGCTCAGAGAGACCGAGTCTTGCCCGTAGTCATGAAGCCGGGGTCAGGCAGGACCAGGACTCCGGTGCCAGGCCCTGGGACCTCGAGCTCGGGGTCACTGCTTCCAAGGTCACGCCCCCCAGAGGCTGGCTTGCAAACAGAGGCGGTCGCAGGGGCCCAAGCGCCCTCCGTCCCGACCACCCACCCCCACCCTCTCCGCACGCGTGAGTTCCCCTCTCTAACACCGCCCCAAACCTTTCATTATTGTAATCACTTCCAGTGGTGTCTAAATCCGATTACTCACTTCCCCGTCACCCTAAACGGAGCGCAGGAAGCACAGCTCGCCGTCTTTGCCGCCCAAGGTCGTCATTAGAGACCTTGGCCGTCTGTGACCCCGCGATGCTCCCGGGAGTTAAATTATTCAGAACTTGCTCCTGCGCCACCGCTGGGCTACAGACCGCTCCTGCCCAGCAAGGCTTTGCTGCATGCTGTTTCTCATTTTTTCTCGCTGTCGGCTGCTGTTTCTGGCCACGTTTCTCCTGCAGGCAGAGGAGAGAGACTGTGGTCGCTGGCCTTGGTGCTCCAGGCAGCTCCTCTGCACCTGCCCCGCCGTGACTCACCCTAAGGCCGCACCTGCTGAGACGTCCCCTCCTGCTGCCAGGAGAAACGTGCGCGCCTGGCTGGGGAGCCCCTGCCTTTCTGCTCCAGATTCCCCCCCCAAGCCTCCAGCCCCTCCCCCTCCCCACACACCTGAGCGAGGTTCTTAACGCTCCAGTGCCTATCGTGCTGTGTCAGGCTGCTGTGCCGTTTCTTGCCCTTTCCTCCCAGGCTGGGCAGACCCCTGGGCAGACCATGGAGGGCAGGCAGCGTGCTCTGCTGGCGGGTGTCACGGTCTCACCTTCAGTTAAAAAGAACAGGCAGAGAAGTGGGGTTATGCGCAGCGACCTTTGACCTCTGTCTCCTTTGCGTCTTTGAACAGACATTTAGTGAGCACCTGTGGTGCACCAGGCTCTGTCCTGGGTGCTGGGTGTACAGTGGTGGCGAAGGCCTTCTAACTTGTCTTTTGTCCCTCTTCCCTGCAATATCTCACGTCAACAGCACACTCTTTCTTTTTTTAGACAGAGTCTCACTGTGTCGCCCGGGCTGGAGTGCCGTGGCGTCAGCCTAGCTCACTGCAGCCTGGAACTCCTAGGCTCAAGCGATCCTCCTGCCTCAGCCTCCCCGAGTAGCTGGGCCTACAGGGTCACACCACCTCTCCTGGCTAAGTTTTGTATTTTCGGTAGAGATGGGGTCTCACTCTTGCTCAGGCTGGTCTTAGTCTCCCAACCTCAAGCGATCCTCCCCCCTCGGCATCCCAGAGTGCTAGGATTGCAGGCGTGAGCCACGGCGCCCCGGCCAACCGCACACTCCTTTGTCTGCCTTGTTGCCATAGCTTCCCCACGGGGTCTTCTTCCTCCATTCTCACCGTCATTCGGCCATTAAGCACCCTGGAGCCAGAGCAGCCTCCGCATGCCACTTTCCAGCTCAGCACGACCCCACCACCTGGGGATCAAGTCCTGGGTCTTGGCCAGGTGCGGTGGCTCATGCCTGTCATCCTAGCACTCTAGGAGTCCGAGGCGGCGGATTGCTCGAGGTCAGGAGTTTGAAACCAGCCTGAGCAAGAGCGAGACCCCGTCTCTACTATAAATAGAAAGAAATTAATTGGCCAACTAACATATATAGAAAAAATTAGCCGGGCATGGTGGCTCATGGCTGTAGTCCCAGCTATTCGGGAGGCTGAGGCAGCAGGATTGCTTGAGCCCAGGAGTTTGAGGTTGCTGTGAGCTAGGCTGACGCCACAGCACTCACTCTAGCCCGGGCAACAAAGCGAGACTCTGTCTCAAAAACAACAACAACAACAAAAAAAGTCCTGGGCCTTGCACGGCCTGAGCACGAGCCCCCTCCCTGCCTCGAGCCTCACACGCCAGCCACGGCCCTCCCGGCCCCCAGGCCTGTATACGCGCTGCTGAGGCCACAGCGATCGCGCCCAGTGACAAAGTGCGCGTGCTCCCGCTCACCTCCAGATCGGAGCCCGCGCTGTTTGCTCTGCCTGCCGGGACGCTCTCCCTGACTCTGCATTTTAATTGCCTGTTTTAAGTCCCTCCGCAGAGCGAGAGGTTGCAGGCGATGCTTCCTCGAGTTCAGGTGCCCGTTGTGGTGAGCTCTGCGCAGAGGAGACATTCCGTTCATAGAGTGGGAAGAGGGTGACAGTGTACTTGGGGACCCTGGGACCCTCGACAGACAAGGTGAAGTGCGTCACTTCAACATGCCGGCTCTTGGGTCATCTTGAGATCTAGGTCTGAAATGGATCGTGTCTTTGCTCTTCCTTCCGAATCATCATCAGTAAACATGGCAAAGCCAGCCTGCTGTGCCACAAGGGTCCTTGCCACCTGGGCGTGGACCTGTCACCCACTCAGCGTGGTGGCTGGTTTCCAAGTCATCACATTGTATTTAATATAAATGCAGTAATCATCGGCCCATGGAAACGCCAAGGGGCTCTACAACTGACCTTCACTGGAGCCCAGATATGTTCTTCCTGTTGCTGTCTGCCCAGTGCCACTGCGGTCCTGGGGTCCTGGGCACGTGCTTCCCTGGCCAGCCCTGTGGAGTGACGAGACGCTGTGCTAACGTGAATTCTGCAGATCACTTAAGCTCACTAATTCCAGCAGCAAAAATTAAACGCATGCAGAACATTTTGAGTTGAATAGTTCTAAAACAGATGACACGCTTTCTTGCACACAAAATATGAGAAATGTGATTTCATCATTCATTGATGATGTCACTAATAACGATCAAATCCCATGAAACCATCACCCTTGGTTGGTAGCTCTGGAATGGTGAGGCCGTTTTTCTGTGCACTGAATGACGGAGACATGGAATGAGTTCTGAGTTTCCGTGGGGTTTACCCTTCTCTCGTGGCAAGCTGTTGGCAATTTTTCTAAAGGTTTATGGGCGATTTATTTTTTCTTTGCACTTTTCTGATTTTTAAGTAAAATATGTAGTCTATACAGATTCCTTCAGCAGTACATAGGCATCTCAAATGGGGAAGCACACCCCTGGAAAACGGTCAGAGGAATCACTGTTTCGGTGGGGGACCCAGAGCTATGGGAAAGCCTGGAGCAAGAGGGACTTCCCTAAAGAAATCGTCTCTGAAAGACTGGCAACGGCAACGATCACTGCAAATCTAGGCGTGAATTCATTTGAGACGGGATGATGGTCTCATTTGAGACCAGGCAAGGTGGCTCACGCCTGTAATCCTAGCACTCTGGGAGGCCGAGGGTGGAGGATTGCTTGAGGTCAGGAGTTCGAGACCAGCTAGAGCAAGAGTGAGACCCCATCTCTACTAAAAATAGAAAGAAATTAATTGGCCAACTAAAAATATATAGAAAAAATGAGCCGGGCATGGTGGCACATGCCTGTAGTCCCAGCTCCTCAGGAGGCTGAGGCAGGAGGATCACTTGAGCCCAGGAGTTGGAGGTTGCTGTGAGCTAGGCTGACGCCATAGCACTGTAGCCTGGGCAGCACAGTGAGATTCTGTCTCAAAAAAAGAAAAAAATAAGAGGGGGGCCGTGATTACAAATGGAGGGTCATCTTCGCGTGGCTCTTAGAACCATGATGACAGAGTCCGAATCCAAGCTGTGCCACTTCTCGACCGTGGGCGAGGCCCACCTGCCTCACTTGCAAATTGCCACGGATGCTAAGGAGCTCTGCTGTGTTGTGAAACTTCCCCAGACCGGGGACGGGCCCGGACGACTCAGGGCTCTATGGTGAGACCCGTGACAGCTGGGGAAACTTCTACTAGAGCGAGTTTAGTGGGAGTCACCTGTGAACCCAAGTCTCAGGGACATCGTGGGTACATGGGGCATCCAAGCTGGAAAATCCTTTAACTCCTTTCCTTTGGCCCTTAAGGTTTCAGAGTCATAATTTCCAGATGTCCAGAGACCGGAATCAGAGGTTCTCCTCGCTGGGGACATGTGTCTGACCTACTCCGTACACTCTCGCTGCAGAAATCGGTCTCTCACCTGGCGAAGCCGAAGGCTCGGGTCTGGCATTCGATGCTTCTGAAATCTCGCCTGGCAGAGGTGCTTTCGGCAGATGGAGGCGTCGGACGAGGGGGCGCAGGACCACCAGCCTTGGAGAGAGGGCCACGGCCACAGGCACGAAGGACAGACAGACGCTAAACGCTCCCGTGCTGAGCGCAGAGGAGGAACGGATGCAGCAGAAAAGGAAACTCCAGGCGAGGAGACGTGGCCCAGAGCCGTGCTGCAGCCGCCGAGACCCCCCACCCCCCCGTGGCGTCTCCTGCCAACTCCCCCCGCCGCCCCAGATGGGGGCCTGCTGCTCCCTCAAAATCCCATTTTCTTGGTTCTCCTTATCACTGAGGTGACAGGGTGACATTTTTAAACTGCTTGACAAATTCCAAGGGGAAGCCGGAGGGAAAGATTAGAGGTTAAAAATAGTCTCGTTTCCAAAGCGCCGGGGTTTCGACCCAAGCTGACTGCACTTCTACAGTCCCGTGGCTCCTGAGTTGCCAGGCGGGGTCTGGGGGGGTCTGGGGGGGTTGAGGGGTCCTGGTGGGGTTCTGCGGGGTCCAGGGGGGTCCTGGCAGGGTCCTGGGGGGTCCAGGGGGATCCTGGCAGGGTCCTGGGGGATCTCGGGAGGTCCTGGCAGGATTCTGGGGGGTCCGGGGGGTCCTGGCAGGGTCCTGGGGGATCTCGGGAGGTCCTGGCAGGATTCTGGGGGGTCCGGGGGGTCCAGGGCTCCCACCTGCGCACTGGCCGCTCTGCCCCTGCCCCACCTGCCGGGTCCTGCTGCCCCAGGGCCGCGGCCCTCCCTTCCCGGGCGGATTCCCAGGCTCCCAGCCGCCCACCTCCGGGAGGCCCAACACAGGGAGGCCCTGGCAGCAGGTGGGGAGGACTCAGGGACAGCCGGGGCCCCTCCCTCTTTCCCTGCCCCGACAGCGTTTCTGGCAGCTGCTGCCTGGTGCATCTTTACCCACAGCCTTTACCGCCTCTTCCTCCTTCCTCCCGCCTGGCTGCCACCCTGGCCCTCGGGCGGGGCCTCCCCGGCCGCCTGGACTCAGGTCTCGGCCTCTCCGACCCTCAGCGCCCCAGGCACACGCGTGGGCTCTGTCCCCACGGCACTCCCGCCACGGCCCTCCCGTCCCCCTGCGGCCTCCAGGCTGTCACCTGCGCTCAGGCTCCTGCGACTGGCCTCGCCGTCGGCTCGGCCGAATGTTGTTCTCTCCCCCCAGCATGGAACGTTCCAGAGTTCTCGCCCTGGGTTCCGGTTCCTGGCCCAAGAGAAGCTCGCGGTTCACGGATGATTCCCACCCAAACGTGACGAGCGCTTGGTCCCACGTTTCTGGCGTCAGGCCGATGCTTTTAGCGATAAGAAACGGCTCGCCAGGAGCGAGTTTCTCCCCGCAGCGCGCAGCGGTGGGCGTCCTCCCTGGAGGCTTCTTTGGATCAGCGCGCCCCTCCCCTCCCCTCCCCTCCCCCACCGCGGGAGCTGCCGGAACCTTCCCCAAGCAGGTGCCAGTCGCAGCGACGCGCTGGTTCCACTTCCCAAAGAGCCCCGCTGAGCACTTCAGGCAGGATTCCTGGCTGCCGGGTTAAGTTTTGAAAAAGAAAAAAAAGAGAGGTGCAGTTTCCTCTGCTCTTCTAACATTTACCACGCAGGGAGGGAAACAGACAATGAGCGAAAAGCAGGATCCTTCGGTCGGCCGAGCAGCGTGAGAAGCTAGCCTTCAGGGGCATAAAACCGGGAGGCGGAGCAGGCTGCAGGGCTTGGACGCGCCGTGCGGTTCGCTTGTGCCTTGCACCCGCCGCAGCGCGGGCTTGGCCAGCACGGAGGTGGAGTTCAACCGATGAGGAAAGATGGGAGCGTGGAGAGACGGCCTCAGGGCACTGGGAACAGCGTGGGGAACCACATGACGGTGCGCAGAGGAAGGGGACGAGAGGAGAGGGATCCAGTAGGGAGCATGTCTTTGCATCATCCCCGCAAATCAGAGACCCGTCTGTCCCAGTCCCAAGGAGGTGACAAGCCCAAGGAACGAATCTAACGACATAAAGTTGCTGGAAGTTACTCAGATCCCGTGTCTGAGTTTTGCAGAGAAGGTGGGCCACCTCATATCCCCTCTCACTACGCCCCATGGCACTTCCTTTCCCCGCGCCCCAGTTCCTTGAGATCCCCAAGGTCGTCTCGGGCGTCTCAGTCCTCAAAGCCCCACAGTCCTCTTTGTATGTGGAAAACTCGAATGTGTGTTTACCATGTTCCCTGCCCGTCTCTGACTCCCCTCTGCCCTGGCTGACTCTGCTCCGTCTCTGACTCCCCTCTGCCGTGGCTGACCCTGCTCCGTCTCTGACTCCCCTCTGCCCTGGCTGACCCTGCCCCGTCTCTGACTCCCCTCTGCCATGGCTGACTCTGCTCCGTCTCTGACTCCCCTCTGCCGTGGCTGACTCTGCTCC
The DNA here is from genome assembly GCA_008750895.1 of Mirza zaza. Lineage (NCBI taxonomy): Eukaryota > Metazoa > Chordata > Mammalia > Primates > Cheirogaleidae > Mirza > Mirza zaza. The sequence goes on along the minus strand of VSMD01075632.1, from coordinate 29 downwards.
GTCTCTGACTCCCCTCTGCCCTGGCTGAC
>VSMD01075631.1:0-33149 GCA_008750895.1 Mirza zaza | reverse complement strand
AAAAAAAAAAAAATGACTGCCAAAAACTGTGACAGGTCTGAACTTTTACCCACCTTACAAGCTAACAAGGTAGCCTGCCTCAGTTTCATGGAGGCTGGCCGAAGATGCCAGACTCTTAGGTCAGAGATCAAGGGCAGGGCAGTTGGACAGCACTAGAGGCAGCTCCGCATTTGCATTGGTTTTCCCTGTACTTCCCCTTTCAGAGCAGCCCAGGGCCCCACCTTTGCCCCTGGAGGGAGACGTTATCTTTACTCTCCTGACAGCAAACAAATCTGCCCTCTGCCCCAGAGGGGACACTATCTCTTCCAAGGCCATATGCTCCACAGATGTCCTTGAATTGATACCCTTTAATAAGAGATAAATTAGACTTTTAGAAATCCAAAATGCAAGAGACCCATAAAGAATTTGTCTCAGGCCAGGTTTGGTGGCTCACGCCTGTAATCCTAGCACTCTGGGTGGCTGAGGCTGGCGGATCACTCAAGGTCAGGAGTTCAAAGCCAGCCTGAGTAAGACTGAGACCCCATCTCTACTATAAATAGAAATTAATTGGCCAACTAAAAATATATAGAAACAATTAGCCAGGCATGGTGGCGCATGGCTGTAGTCCTAGCTACTCGGGAGGCTGAGGCGGGAGGATTGCTTGAGCCCAGGAGTTTGAGGTTGCTGTGAGCTAGGCTGATGCCATGGCACTCTAGCCTGGGCAACAGAGACTCTGTCTCAAAAAAAAATAAAATAAAAAAGAATTGTCTCAAAACAAGGACAACTTGATGACATACAAAACATTTTTAAAATTATTACCCAATACTGTTTCATTAAGGATGGAGAAGGTTACTTCCAATTAAATGAAAGTATAAACTGGTATAAAACATTCAGAAGTGAGGCCAGGCGCGGTGGCTCACACCTGTTAATCCTAGCACTCTGGGAGGCCGAGGTGGGCAGATTGCTCGAGGTCAGGAGTTCGAAACCAGCCTGAGCAAGAGCAAGACGCAGTCTCTACTATAAATAGAAAGAAATTAATTAGCCAACTAATGTATATATAAAAAATTAGCCAGGCATGGTGGCGCATGCCTGTAGTCCCAGCTACTGGGGATGCTGAAGCAGTAGGATTGCTTGAGCCCAGGAGTTTGAGGTTGCTGTGAGCTAGGCTGATGCCACAGCACTCACTCTAGCCTGGGCAACAAAGCGAGACTCTGTCTCAAAAAAAAAAAAACAACAGAAATGAATTTGGTAATATGGATCGATAACATTAAAAGTTCATTATATTTGACCCAGTAATTATACTTCCAGGAATTTACTCTAAAAGAATCATCAGCTGTAGTTAAAGATTTCTGTAACACACCTCTCCATGCTGCCTCACCTGCAGAATCATGCACTGGTCGGTAACATAGATTTTGCAGATCAGTATCGGTGTGTGTGCTACCCACGCTCCTCATAGAGACCAGGCCTGCACCTTCAGGGCTGTGTTTCCAGCCGAAACACTCAGACACCAGGCCCAGGCCACTTCCTGGGAGCATCATGGGTTTATTTTGAGCATCAGGGTGCAGACGGGTGAAGACGAAAAAGCTTCCATCCGAGAAGGGGAAAGCCTTGGGTTTTATGGAGGGTTTTGCTGGGAGGAGTAACACCTGCACCCTAACACCTGCAGAGACAGGGAAGGGGAGTAGCTTCTTCCTTATCAGAGGGGATAGGAATGCTGGTATCACTGCAGCCCTCTGTGGTCAAAGTTAGATTTATGACCTTGGACCCTCCAGACTCCTGTGGCTTTTGTTTCACAGGCTTTATGATGTTTTTCCAGTTTTCCCAGCTGGAACAAACCTAACACTCACCAGTACTATTATCTTCTGGGGGATTTTGTTTTGTTGTGTTTTGTTTTATTATAGTAGCCATCCTTCTGGGCATGAAGTGGTCTTTTCTTTTCTATAGGCATTTAATGTTGTAAATGTTCCTCCAAGTGAAGTCCTTGTTTGGCTGTATCTCATACACTTGGCTATGTTGTATGTTCATTTTCATTATCTTTTCTAATTTCCTTTGAGATCTAGGCCAGGGGTATTTAGAAGTTTGTTATTTAATTTCCAAATAGTTGGGGATTTTCTAGATATCTTTCTGATATTGATTTCTAGTTCAATGCCAGTGTGGTCAGAGAATATACTTTATATGAGTTAAATTTTTAAAAATGTGTTGAGGTTTGTTTTATGGGCTAGAATATAGTCTATCTTGTTGGCTATTCCCTGTGTACTTGAAAACAATGCGTATTCTTCTGTTTCTCTCTAAATGCAAAAGGAAGTGTAAGAAGAAAATGAATCCTGTCAAAATATAAAATAAATAATGTCGGGTCAATATGGTGAACAGTATAGTTTATGACTTTTATATCATTGCTGATTTTCTACTGGATCTATAAATTACGGAAAGCAATGTTGACATCTGTAACTGTAATTGTGGATTTCTCTATTTCTCCTTGTAGTTCTTTTTATTTTGCTTCGTTGACTTAGGCATCAAAAAATATTACTAGAAGAATGTATGTCAACTCACAGAATTAATGGGAATTTCAGAGCACCAAACTCATAAAACAGGTAAGAAGAGAAAATAAAGATATATTGCCTACCTTTGGGCTTCCTGTTTTATGAGCGTAAAAAGAAACTTTTTCTTGAAGCCACCGTGAGTCAGGTTTGCTGTTGCTTGTAGCCGAGCACGTCTAAGACATTTCCCTCAGTTTTTCTCTGACTCATCTGGTTTTTCTTCTGTAGTCTCCTCTGTTGCCTTGTCTTCCTCTGCTCATTTCTTGCTTATGTCCTTCAGTGCTATTCTAGGCCCTCCTGTCTCTGATTTCTATACGCTCTCTCAGAGAATCTTATCATAACCATAGGCTTAGATTTCACCCCTGTGTTTTGGTCCTATATGTTTACCAAATCTAAATCTCCATCTTTGAACTTACTCCTGAGCTACACCTCCCTGGATCCAACGTCCTACTAAATATCTCGGCTTTGATATACCATAGGCACGCAAATCTCGATAGGGCTAAGCCTGTGGCTTCTCTCCTCTGGTTTTCCTCTGTGAATAGCACCTCCCTCCACCACCCCTCCTCGCAAATACGTCAAGCCAGAAACTGGGCTTCGTTGTTGACAACTTCCTTCCATGTACCTTCCACACCACTCGGATACTAAAGGCAGCCAATTGTTCCCTCACTTATTTCTTGAATCCATCCACTTTTCACCATTCCACCGGCCAGGGATGTTCTCAGGTACTCATCACTTCTTCCCGCGTAACGGCAACAGTCTCCGGGTCTGTCTACTGGCTTCATTTTCCATCGTCTAAGTTGGCACCAGTGTGATCCTTCTGAAACACACATCTGAGATTGCCACTCTGCTACTTTTAAACCCTTTGGTTGCTCTCAAAATACCAGGCAGACTCCTTCATATGGTTTCATGACCTGCCTAGCTCTTCTGACATCCTTGCCATTTCTCCTCATTTCCCTGCCTCGCCCACTCTATTTTCTGATAACTCTCCGTACCTCAAATTCATCATGCTGTCTTGCACTCCAGGCTTTTGCTCATGTGGTTCCTTCCATCCATAACACTAACTTCCAACAGCAACCCTTCCCTTAGCTTAACTCCTAAATCACCCTCAAGTCTTGCCTTCAAGTGCCACCTCCTTCCAAATGCTTTCCAATGGCTCTCCTGGTCTAGGCTGGTGGCTCTGCTTGGTGCTCTTCTAGGACTCTGATCCATCACCCAGGGGTCCTCAAACTACGGCCCGCAGGACACATGTGGCCCGCCGAGGACATTTATCCGGCCCGCTGAGTGTTTTTGCCACCACTGCCTGTCCTTAAAAAGTTTGAAGACTCCTGCATCACACTCTTACAATTTCCCATCAACATGCCTGTGTCCTACTTTTCAGTTCTATGCATAGACTTACTAGGTTTGTGTGTTTTTCTTGCTTACAGTTGACTCTTTAACTACATGTCTAGCATAGAGGCTCAAATAGAATACATTCTCTCTTGCAAATGCTATTTAACCTCTCAGATATATATTCCTTCGCTTATACTGAAAACAAGTTTTCTTTGACACATGTCCAAATGTTCTCTCAAAGTGTACTAAAATTACCTATATCCATTAGGGGAAGAATATTAGAAAATGGATTTTTAAAGGCTTCGGCCTAATAGAGCGTGCCCTCCCGCTGCAGCTGACCATCCCTAAGTTAATCAATACTTATTTGAGTGATTCAAGTTTTAAATTCAGGTAATTGGAGATTCAGATCTCTCAAAATGAGGTCACAACGCTTGCCTATGAAACAAGCCCAGGAATATGAAGGATCCTAAGCTTACTTCCATGATCCCTCCTCCTGTTCCTATTCTTCTGTCCTGCAAGGATGCAGGATGAGTGGATTAGAACCCAAATACCGGCCAGGCATGGTGGCTCACGCCTGTAATCCTAGCACTCTGGGAGGCCGAGGTGGGTGGATTGCTTGAGCTCAGGAGTTAGAAACCAGCCTGAGCAAAAGTGAGACTCTGTCTCTACTATAAATAGAAAGAAATTAATTGGCCAACATATACATATATATATATAATTAGCCGGGTATGGTGGCGCCTGTAGTCCCAGCTACTTGGGAGGCTGAGGCAGCAGGATCGCTTGAGCCCAGGAGTTTGAGGTTGCTGTGAGCCAGGCTGATGCCATGGCACTCACTCTAGCCCGGACAACAAAGTGAGACACTGTCTCAAAAAAAAAAAAAAAAAAAAAAGAACCCAAATAACTTTCATGTGGAATGTGAGCACCTCAGCCTGGGCTCAGGCTGTGTTGACTTCAGGGCCAGGCCTGGGCCTCTGAGAAGGGAAGGAAGGGAGTAGAGGCCTCCGTGGTCATCCATAGCAGTATTCAATCTAAGAGGTCGAGTAAAATATTTTAACTGGCTTGATCAGCACAGGTATTTGTTGTCCTAGATCTCCAAAAAGCTTTTTTATTTTTTTGAGACAGAGTCTCACTCTGTTGCCCAGGCTAGAGTGCCGTGGCGTCAGCCTAACTCAACAGCAACCTCAAACTCCTGGGCTCAAGCGATCCTTCTGCCTCAGCCTCCCGAGTAGCTGGGACTACAGGCATGTGCCATCATGCCCGGCTAATTTTTTCTACATATTTTTAGTTGGCCAATTAATTTCTTTCTATTTTTAGTAGAGACAGGGTCTAGCTCTTGCTCAGGCTGGTTTCAAACTCGCAACCTTGAGCCATCCTCCGGCCTCAGCCTCCTAGAGTGCTAGGATTACAGGTGTGAGCCACCACACCCAGCCCCCAAAATTTTTTAAATTACCTATTAAGATCACAATGGGCTGGGTGTGGTGGCTCATGCCTGTAATCTCAGCAATCTGGGAAGCTGAAGGGGGAGGATTGCTTAAGGTTGGGAGTTGGAGACCAGCCTGAGCAAGAGTGAGACCCATCTCTACTAAAAATAGAAAAATTAGCCAGGTGTGGTGGCATGCACCTGTAGTCCCAGCTATTCGGGAGGCTGAGGCAGGAGGATCGCTTGAGCCCAGGAGTTTGAGGTTGCAGTGAGGTATGATGTACTCTAGTCACTGCACTCTAGCCTGGGCAGCAGAACAAGACTCTGTTTCAAAAAAAAAAAAAAACTCACAATGAATCATATTATAATGGGATTGCCCTTAGTTAAGTGTCATTGTAAAGAAATGATGTGCTATTAAATGTTGCTACATTTCTCATATAAAATGTTACGCTCTTGGTTTTATTCCACTATTTTCATGGTTAAGGCAGAGTGGGAGACCTAACTACTTTAATAGAATTTGTTGTAACCTATAATTCTTTGGTTCGAATTTGTTTTATTACCTTCATGCCAAAACCAACTCATTTTCACCTAAAAATTTTTATTTATTTATTTATTTTTTGGGACAGAGTCTCACTTTGTTGCCCAGGCCAGAGTGAGTGCCTTGGCATCAGCCTAGCTCACAGCAACCTCAAACTCCTGGGCTCAAGCAATCCTCCTGCCTCAGCCTCCTGAGTAGCTGGGACTACAGGCATGCACCACCATGCCTGGCTCTTTTTTTCTATATATATTAGGTGGCCAATTAATTTCTTTCTATTTATAGTAGAGACCAGGTCTCACTCTTGCTCAGGCTGGTTTCGAACTCCTGACATTGAGCCATCCACCCGCCTTGGCCTCCCAGAGAGCTAGGATTATAGGTGTGAACCACCTCACCCAGCCTAAAATTTCATAAGATTAGAAAGTATAACATTAAAGGTTTGAAAAATCAAGGTGGCCTTCAGGTGAGGACCATGATTATACATTGATGTACTATCTAATTAAAAGACGCAGAGTATCACTTTTTAAAGGTGTGGTTCCCCATGAGCTTTTGGAGCTGACTGAGGGAAAACCTCCAAACTGCCTTCTTCAAAACATCTTTGCAGCACATATATATGGCCCGAGTCATTTCCATATTAGGGATTTTCTGTAACAAGTTAGTTTTTGTCACAGTTGCAAACAGTTTGGCTTAGGCAGTTATTAACTTAAAGATCTTTTCTATTCAAATCTTTCATCCATACCAATCAAATGCTGGGAAGTCCTCTTAGGAAACTGTTGGGCCATGAACTTCATAAAAAATGCCATATTTTTCCTTGCAATTCAGTATGGTGAAGATGTTGCTGCTATGCTGTTTATCCTCCAGTTCTCTGTACTGTTTGTCCTCACTAGCGTTTTGTTTTTTTAAGAGACAGAGATTCACCATAGCCTGGGTTGGAGTGAAGTGGTGTGATCATAGCTCACTGCAGCCTTCAACTCCTGGGTCCAAGTGCCTCCTCCTGCCTCAGCCTCCTGAGTAGCTGGGACTACAGGGGTGCAGCACCACGCCTGGCTAATATTTAAAATTTTTTGTAGATTTGGGGTCCAGGCTGGTCTCAAACTCCGGGGATCAAGTGATCCTCCTGCCTTGGCCTCTCAAAGTGCTGGATTGCAGGAGTGAGGCACCGTGCCTGGCATCTTCTCATTAGTTATGAGTGTTCTAAGAAGTGTTTCTGCAAAGGGGAACTGATAGATGTTACCATCATAGGTGTGGGCCCCTCACTGCCCTGCTTCCCGGCCCTTCCCCAGCACCCAGAAGGAGGATCTCAGTGCCTAGCTAATAAATAAGTGAATAAAAGAATGCTCAGAAAAGCATTATTTTACAGATCAAAAACCGGAGCCAATTCCTCCATTCCCCCTCCCCCAGCTATAAGCAATCGGTAATGTACTTCCTGCTCTATAGATTTGCTTGTCCTGGACATGTCACAGAAATGAGATAGCACAATGTGTGGTCTCCACAGACTTTTTAAAAATCACTATTGCCCCACTCATTGGGTAGAGTAACAAATGTTACTACTGTGGCTATTTGCAACTTTTCAAGAACAGGGACTGAGTCATTTTCATCCTGTGACCAGTACCTGGAGATTCAGTAGTGTTCAATGAATGTCTGGTAAATGAATGGTCCCCATAGTAAGGATGAGCGGAATAAGCCTCCAAAGGGTTATGTAACTTGTTTAAGATCATAACGGCAGTAGGAGAATGGGTGATTCATGTCTCATTGCTCATATAATATTTCCATGCTTCCTCAAAACCCAACTTCCGTAAATTTGTTTCCTAATTTGCAAAATGTTGGCAGTATCTACCTCATAGGGTTGTGAAAGTGTTAGCTATTCCTGTACCCATCTTGTCAGATGTGGCAATCATCCTACAGTGAAAAAGATAGATAATAGTGTAAGATTAGGAACCTGATCTTGCAGTCAGGCAAACTCCCAGCTCTGCCAGTAAACCGACTGACCGCAATTTCCCAAGGGTGACAATCAGGACAGGAATACTCAACAACCCACATTTGTTAGAATTAAATGAGGTTGTCTCCCCAGCACCTAGTTCAGTGCTTAGATAATGGAAAACCAGCATCTCTAATTTGGGCTACTTTTTGTCAACCGAAAAAAAGCCAAACTCTGTAAAATAGTTTTAAAGATTTATTCTGAGCCAAAGTTGAGGACCATGACCCGGAGCCACTGCCAAGAGGCCTTGAGCAAGTGGGCTCCCTGTGGCTGGGTTACAGTTCAGTTTTATACATTTTCAGAGAGACAGGGGTTACAGGCAAAGTCACAAATCAATACATGAGAGGCATACATTGGTATGGCTCAAAAAGGTGGGACATCTCCAAGCGGGGGCTTACAGGTTATAGGTGGGTTTAAAGATTCTTTGGCTGGCAATTGGCTGAGAGAGTTAGACTTTATCTAGAAGACCAGAAAGGATATGCTTATTTTAAGATAAGGGTGTGAGCACTCTGGGAGGTCCAGACAGGAGGAGGCTTTAAATTTACAATAGGCCGCCTGCTAGGATGCTTTAAGATATTTTAAATTTATGATAGGCATCTGCTAGGATGCTTGAGTTAAGACAGGGGCTTCTTATCTTTTAGGTGATGTTAATGCCATGCCAGAATCAGGTTGGCGCTTAGTGGGAATTTACCTTTTGTCAGCCTGACCCAGCTGGCTTCCTTAGGAAGGAGTTTTTAGCAAAAGAAAAAGATCAGAGTTCAGTCCTCATTTTATTCCTGCCTTGGGAATGATAAGATCATAAAGTTATAAAGTTAGAATCTGATTCCCACTTTGCTTGGGAATTACAGTCGACTCTCTGTATCCTTGGATTCAGCATCCCTGGATTTAACCAACTCTGGAATGAAAATATTTGAAAAAGAAAGTAAAAAATAACAGTACAACACTAAAAAACATTACAAATAAAATATTCAATATAGGTTGGGCACGGTGGCTCATGCCTGTAATCCTAGCACTCTAGTAGGCTGAGGCGGGTGAATCGCTTAAGGTCAGGAGTTCAAAACCAGCCTGAGCAAGAACGAGACCGGTCTCTACTAAAAATAGAAAGAAATTAATTGGCTAACTAAAAATATATAGAAAAAATTAGGCCGGCATGGTGGCACACGCCTATAGTCCCAGCTACTTGGGAGGCTGAGGCAGCAGGATTGCTTGAGCCCAGGAGTTTGAGGTTGCTGTGAGCTAGGCTGACGCCATGGCACTCACTCTAGCCTGGGCAACAGAGTGATACTGTCTCAAAAACAAAAAACAAAAAAATTCAGCATAATTATTTACAGAGCATTTACCGTCTATTAGGTATTATAAGTACAGCTGGTCCTAGAAAAACATCGTTTTGTTCCACATAGTTTTGTTATAACTTTGATGAGAAAAAGAGGCTCCCTTGAGACCAGCCTGAGCAACATAGCGAGTGATCCCGACCCTACAAAAAATAGAAAAATTAGCTGGGCACGGTGACTGGTAGTCCTAGCTACTGGGGAGGCAGAGGCTGGAGGATCGCTTGAGCCAGGAGTTGGAAGTTGCCTTGAGCTATGACCCCGTCACCGCACTCCAGCCTGGGGCAACAAGAGCAAGACCCCGTCTCAAAAAAATCAAAAAGTATATGGGAGGATGTGCCTACGTTATATGCAAATACTCTGTCATTTTGTATCAGGGACTTGAGCACCCTTAAATTTTGGTAGACTCGGGAGGTCCTGAAACCAAGCAGGACTATACAACCCTTTTAAGGTTATAAGGAGAGTGTATCTATCTGCATTTTACTGATGAAGCCCTGAAGGTTCAGAGGTTCAGTAACCTGCCTAAGGCTGCAAAGCCGTCGTTAGAACTCCGAGTCCTATCCGCGCTGACCTAGGCCGCCGCCGGCACAGCAAATCCAAGCCCCCGCATCTAAACTTGAGGTGCCTGTCCGGGCAGTAAACTGCCACCTGAGGACCGAGGGTCCCATCAGCATTTTGGACTGAAGGGAGGATACTCGGTCTAGGGCAGGGTGTGGGCCCCGCTCTGATGCCCCACCCTCCCACTTGCATCGCCAACCAAATGGAAGTGCTGGAGGCCTACGCCTGACATCCAGGCCACTCCAACCAGCCGCCCCGCGGCCCGCAGGCCCCCGCCCCCGCGACGTCACGGTCACTAGGTGCAGTGCTCCCGAGGGGCCCCTGCTGGGCCGAGGAGGAAGAGCCAGGTCCTTCCCGCCAGTGGCCCGTTACCTGCCGACCCGGCTGTCCCCCGCACCCGCCCGGCCACCCTCCGGAGGAACTTGACGCCACCGCGTCCCCGCGCTCTGCACCCGCATCTCCGCCCCGCCGCGCCGCAGCATGAGCAAGCGCCTGCCGCTCGTCCTGCGCCAGCTCCGCCGCCCGCCGCAGCCCCCGGGCCCGCCGCGCGGTCTCCGCGTGCCCTGTCGCGCCGGCAGCACCGGCGGCGGCGGCCGGGAGGCCCTGCTCGGGCAGCGGCGGCTGCAGGACGCCCGGGCCCGGAGCAGCTGCAGCCCCGGCGGCCGGGCGCCCGGCTCCATGGTCAGGTGAGTGGCCAGGCGGCCGGAGCGCTCAGGTCTCCGCGGGTCGGGGGCGCCGCCGCTGGCTGCTCGCGGGGCCGGGAGTGCGTGGCGAGGACTGGTTAGGCGCGCCGGCGGGGGGGCGGGGGGGCGGGGGAGCGCGGGCCGGGATGGCGCGCGGAGACTGGGGCGCCGGGCCGAGCGGGCCGGGGATCGGGCGGGCGCGAGCATCCCCGGCGGGCGCGGCCCGCACGCCCCACACGCCCCGCTCCACGTGCGCCGCCGGTCGCCGGCCCTGATGCAATCTCCCCCGGCGCGATCAGACAGGAAAGGGGCGGCGCGGCGGAGGGCGGGCGCCGGGAGGAGGGGTGCCCGCTGCGGCTCCGCGCCGCCCCGCCGGCCTCTCCGCCCGCCCGCCCGCCCGCTCGCGCAGGGCTGGGGCTGGGGCGACCTGCCTTCCCGGCTCAGAAAGGCGGGCCCGGGCCCAGAGCCCGCCCGCCCGAGGGCTCCGCATCTGCGGCGTGGGCTGCTGGCGCCCCGCGGCGCATTGAAATTTGCCCTCTGCCCGGCGCCGCCGCCGCTGTGAGGGGGTGGGTGCCGTGATCCCCGGCACCATTTCCTGGAAGTTCGGTGGAGCCGGGCCCGCCGCGGGGAGCCGAGAGGCCGCTGCCACCTGGTTTCCGGCTTCCCACCTGGAACCCCCGGCGCGGCCGTCCCGGGAAGGCGGTCTCCGGCCCGAGCGCACTGCGGAGCCCGGGCAGTCCCCCGCTGCAGGCGCCACCTGCGCTCCCCACGCACGCACACCCCTAGCCCGGGGCCTCAGTCTCCCCGCCCCTCGGCGGGAGAGGGAGCGAGAGCTTGGAGAAGTGTGGGCTCTGGGACGCAGACCGTGCACAGCGGGGCGCCCAGGACGCACCTGGAGGTGGCGCGGAAGCCGCTTCCTGCCTCCTTCCGAAGTAGGATTAGGAAGGCAAGTAGGATTAGGAGGGCGTTCCAGCAGGCCTGCGCCGCCCTGGGCAAGCTGCCCTGCCTCCTCTACAAACATCCTCTTTTCTTTCTAGCCTTCTTTCTAAAAGTCATCGCCTGCCCACCCTTCTCCGCCCTCTCCCTCCCTGCCTCGCTCCTTCCTCCCTCTCCGGCTCCGCCCCCCTTTCCCCCTCCCCCACCCCCCTCTCTGTAATGTGAGTTTCTGAGGCTGTTGGTTTATTTAGTCCACCTTGTTCTCTTTCTGAACGTTAGGTTTACTTTAGGTCAGTGGATTTTAACCAGCACATGGCTGAGCCTCTTCTTAGTGGTTAGAGCTGAGGGCAGCATGAGAGGTAGAAGCCACCGCCCAATCACCCTGTCTCACTTTATCTGAAAATGTCTGTTTATTTATTTACTCGTTTCTCGTTTGTCTCACCCACCTGGAACGTTAGCTCCTAGCTCCGTAAGGGCAGGGAGCTGTCTTCTTCCCTGCTCTTTCTTCGGGGCTGGGGAGAGTGGGTAGGCGCTTGTGAAATGGTGGGTGAATGAATGAATCGAGATTTGGGGTCATCTGCGGGTTGTGTTCATGCATATAGTTTCCATTAACGCCATAACTGCCCGACAGATGAGTCGTCGGTAGGGAGCTTCTAGGTGGGCTGCACTGGGTTCACCAACCTCAGTTCCCTTAAGAGAATGGGGGGAAATAACAGTGCCCACCTCAAGGGGGCATGAAAACGCTTGCACCAGAGAACACATCCACAGAGAAGCTCAAGGCTCCTGCAGTCTAAGCCCTTCACAAATGCTGGCTATTATTACTTAATATTCTTAACCAAGGGTCAGCAAACTTTTTATGTAATGGGCAAGACAGTAAATATTTTAGGTTTACAGGACCAAGAGAAAAAAAATCAAACAATTATGCAAATACTTTTATAGCAAAAGAACAAACTTCTACAATTTTTGGATGAAATTCAAAATGTTATTTGTGGACACTGAAGTCTGAATTTCATATGATATTCAAATGCCATGAAATATTATACTTATGTTGACTTTTTTAAATAAAAAAGATTTTAAAATGTAGGCTGGACACAATGGCTCATGCCTATAATCCTAGCACTCTGGGAGGCTGAGGTGGGAGCATCACTTGAGGCCAGGAGTTGGAGACCAGCCCGAGCAAGAGCGGGACCTCGTCTCTTCAAAAAATGGAAAAAAAAATAGGCTGGACATAGTGGTACGCACCTGTAGTCCCAGCTAATTGGGAGACTGAGGCAGGAGGATCCCTTGAGCCCAGGAGTTTGAGGTTGCAGTGAAGTGTGATGACACCACTGCACTTTAGCCGGGGCAACAGAGTGAGACTCTGTCTCAAAAAATAAACAAATAAAAGCTGATCTTAGCTGGTGGGCCATAGTTTGTTGGCTCTTGTTCTAAATTAGTAGGAAGTGTTATATCAACGAGTTAGTGCTTCATAGAATTATGGATAAGAGTCAGGTACCTCTATTTGCAGTGTGACTTTATCATTCATTAGCTGTGAGAGCTTGGGCAAGCTGTTGGATCTCAGTTTCTTTGTATATAAAATGGAAACTGTAATAGCACCTTTTCATAAGATTTTTGACCTACATCCCATGACCTACAACTTTAATATCTCTGAAAATAGTATTTGTACTTCAACTGATAGTGTCTTATGGTCACTGTTGGCTAGGTGGCAGTCATGGCACATTTGTCATTGCCTGCACCTGTGGGAACTTGGCCATAGCCATTCATATTGCTGTACCTTTCACTTGAGTTATGTGCATGGTTTACCAAAACTCTCAGTCCTGCGAGAGATTCCCCCGACTTGTAGGAAAAGCAGGGGAGTGAGTCTGGCTAGAGGTCACCTGGAATAGACATGCAGGAGTCTAAGCGTGTTCTTAATTCATGGACATGTAACAGAAAGGTTAAAGAATGAGTTCCTTCAAAAGCATAGTGACCCATATTCCTGATGGTGTGACTAGATTGACATCATTCTGTAATGTTTCAGTCAACAAGGCTTGTAAAGGTCACTTTAGGAAATAATATGATTTTTGTTTGTTGTCTGTCAACCCTCCATTGACATCTGGTAGAATCAAGAAAGTGCCAGCATCAAAACTTGCAGAATGGGTGTCAGCAACTGAATGAAAACTCCAGGGACAAAAATGATGTGATTTAAGAAATGCTGCCAACACTGGTGGCACAGAGGGTGACGTTGTGTGGAAAAGAACCCCAAAACACTGACAGACAACAAGAGCAAAAAAAAAATGACTTTGAATCAAAAACATCAGAAGAGTGAGATCCTGAGTGTGAAGTTTCAGGATACCTTAATCAATATCAATTTATCTTCCTTTATATATGTATGTACATATATATATATAAAACACATGTACACAGACATATATACACATGTCATTGGTTTATGGCAAAAAAAATACTATGTCTAAATAAGATCAAAAAATTCTGCCCGTACTTATAGAATAAACATGCTGTGTTAAGAAAAGATTGTGCCATAGTTTAACTGGTAGCATTTTTTTTTCTTAGTGGTTCATAAAACAATGGTGTGTATTTCATTCTAAGATTTGATGGACTACAGTAAATACGATAATCCTATTTAAGCTCTCAGATCAGGCTTGTGTATAACATAAGGAAAAGGCCAGTCTCCTTTAATAGTTCCCCAAAGGCCGGCCAGCCGTGGTGGCTCATTCCTGTAATCCTAGCACTCCGGGAGGCCGAGGCTTGCGGATTGCTCCAGATCAGGAGTTCGAAACCAGCCTGAGTAAGAGCAAGACCCCGTCTCTACTATAAATAGAAAGAAATTAATTGGCCAACTAATATATATAGAAAAAATTAGGTGGGCATGGTGGCGCATGCCTATAGTCCCAGCTACTCAGGAGGCTGAGGCAGCAGGATTGCTTGAGCCCAAGAGTTTGAGGTTGCTGTGAGCTAGGCTGACACCACAATACTCACTCTGGCCTGGGCAACAAAGCGAGACTCTGTCTCAAAAAAAAAAAAAAATAGTTCCCCAAAATAGTGTGGACTTGGCTACCCAGAGGAGAGCAGCCCAGGGGAAGTGGGATGACCTTGTGATGCCTACTCATTCCTCGGCCCTGGGCAAAAGACAGCTGCTCGGTTTCATCACCTCCCAGCCAGCAAGAGGGGAGAAGGGCCCGGTGACTGGCGCGTGTTCCTGGTAGCTGCACTTTCCTCACCTCCTTCTGCTGGCCAGAGCTTAGTCACCTGACCCCACCCAGCTTCAGGTGAGGGAAACTGGCAGATATGCTGTCCAGCTAGGTGGCTGTGTACTGCTAAGACTCAGAGTTCTGTTATTAAAGAAAAGGAAAATGCATGCAATTACTATCCATAGGAAGTACCCAGTCATTTCCGCCATCGTCACCAGCTGTGCTATTGTCACTGTTGTGTATGGAGTGTGTCTGCTCTTTTCCAGGGCAGTGGCTTGCGAAGCCACTCTGTGCTGCTTTGAACCTGGACTGATTCTCTGAACGCCAGTGGCTGCCTTTGGAGGCACCTGCTTTGGGAATCTTCACTGTATTTATAGAAGGGCACCCCTTTTGCTTTTGGAAAAGTCAAGAAGTTGAAATGTAGAATATTATTAATTAATCAATAGGCTCAGTATTCGGGGTACTTAAATTGGTATAATAATTTTCAATCACACTACCAGCTGCTTTTGCTCAAACGCTTTGGCGTGGTCACAGCTAGCCACAAGGGAGGCTGGGGGACGTAGCCATTATTACAAGGCAGCCCCTCTAACGCACGCTATTGCACAGACAGCCAGAGGGAGAGGAGTGTGAGTCTGTGGTACCAGCAGTGGTAGTAGACACATTCAATGTAATGGTAACAGTAACAGTCATATTATTACCTTTAACAATAGCTCTGGGTTTTAGCTGCACGTGGCATCTGGGCTAGAGAATCTCACATTCCCTCCCACTGTTCTCATTCAGAGTGGAAGCTGACAAGGCCATTTTTCTCCCCCAAGGTCAGGAAATTCCCTGACTAGAAACATGTATGCTACTTTTTAGATTTGTTGAGCCTGGTGTCTCCTTTCTTGTTTGCCTTGGTTGTAACTGGAAGAATAATGAGTAACCCAAAGAATGAAACATTACACACATAACAAGTTACAGGGAGCTGGAGCTAGTTGTTTTATTAGCTTAGTTGGTAACAGTGTTGAACTGTCTTTATATGTCTACACAGGCATCCCTCTGAGAGCATGTGGGTTCTGTTCCAGACCAACACAATGAAGCAAATATTACAATAAAATGAGTTTTTTGGTTTCCCAGTACATGTAAAAGTTATGTTTACACTATGCTGTAGTCTACTAACTGTGCGATAGCCTTATGTCTAAAAAAAACTATGTACACCTTAATTACAAGATAATTTAATGCTAAAAACTGTCAACAAGTCTGAGCCTTCAGCAAGTTGTAATCTTTTTGCTGGTGGAAGGTCTTTGATGTTGAAGGCTGTTGACTGGTGGGTCAGGTGGTGGTTGCTGAAGGTTGGGGTGGCTGTGGCAATTTCTTTTTCTTTCTTTTTTTTTTGCTTTTTTGAGACAGAATCTCACTCTGTTGCCCGGGCTAGAGTGCCGTGGTGCGAGCCTAGCTCACAACAACCTTAAACTCCTAGGCTCAAGCAATCCTTCTGCCTCAGCCTCCCGAGTAGCTGGGGCTACAGGCATGTGTCACCATGTCCGGCTAATTTTTTATATATACAGTTTTAGTTGTCCAGCTAATTTCTTTCTATATTTTTTTAGTAGAGACGGGGTCTCACTCTTGCTCAGGCTGGTCTCGAACTCCTGAGCTCAAATGATCCACGGGCCTTCGCCTCCCAGAGTGCTAGGATTACGGGTGTGAGCCACCACACCCGGCCCCCACAAATATTCCTAGTGGTATCTAGAATGGTGAAGTATTTCCAGAACGTTTTCAATTTACTTTGCCCAGATCCATCAGAGGAATAATTATCTATGGCAGCCATAGCTTTATGAAATGTATTTCTTAAATAATCAAAATTACTCCTTGATCCACAGGTTGCAGAATGGATATTGTGTTAGCAGGCTTGAAAACAACATTAATTTCCTTGTACATGTCCATAATAACTCTTCAGTGACCAGGTGCATTGTTAATGTGCAGTAATATTTTGAAAGGAATCTTTTTTTTTTTCTGTGCAGTGGGTCTCAAAAATGGGCTTACAATATTCAGTAAACCATGCTGTAAACAGATGTGCTGTCACCTGGGCTTTGTTGTTACATTTATAGAGCACAGGCAGAGTTGATTTATGATAATTCTTAAGGGTCCTAGGATTTTCAGAATAGTAAATAAACATTTGCTCCAACTTCAAGTCACCAGCTGCATTAGCCCCTAACAAGAGAGTCAACCTGTCCTTTGAAGTTTTGAAGCCAGGCACAGACTTCTCCTCTCTAGCTATGAAAGTACTCAAAGGCATCTTCCTCCACTAGAAGGCTGTTTTGTCTGTATTGGAAATCTGCTGTTCATTGTAGCCACTTTTATGAATGATCTTAGCTAGATCTTCTGGATGACTTGTTGTAGCTTCTACATCAGGTTTTGTTGCTTCACCTGGCACTATTATGTTATAGAGACAGCTTTTTTTCCTTAAACTTTATGGACCAACCTCTGCTAGCTTCCAACTCTTTCTTCTGCAGCTGCCTCACCTGTCTCAGCCTTCATAGAAATGAAGACAGGTAGGACCTTGCTCTGGATTGGCCTAAAGGAATGTTGTGGCTGGTCTGATCTATCCAGACCACTGAAACTTTCTCCATATCAGCAGTGAGGCTATTTATATTTATCATTTTTATTTTATGTTTACTAGAGTTGCACTTTTAATTCCCTTTAAGAACTTTCCCTTTGCATTCTCAGCTTGGCTAACTGCTTGGCTCAAGAGTCCTAGCTATCAGCTTGTCTTGGCTTTTGACCTCCCTTCCCCGCAAGCTTAATCATCTCTAACTTTGGATTCAAAGGGAGAGATGTGATTCTTCCTTTCACTCGAACACTTTGCAGACATTGTAGGGTTATTAATTGGCCTAATTTCAATATTGCTGTGTCTCAGGGAACAGAGAGGGCTGAGGAGAGGGAGAGGAACAGTAATAGCCGGTTGCTGGAACAGTCAGAACATACATAACATTGATCAATTAAGTTCACCATCTTATATGGGCAGGATTCATGGCACCCCAAAACAATTTTAATAGTACTATCAAAGATCACTGATCACAGACCACCCTAACAAATATAATAATAATAATAATAAAGTCTCAAATATTGCAAGAATTACCAAAGTATGACATAAGACACACGATGAGCACATGCTGTTGGAAAAATGGCGCCCATAGAATTGCTCAACGTAGGGTTGTCAGAAACCGTCAATTTGTAGGAAAAAAAAAATCTTCCAAGTGCAATAAAGCAAAGCACAATAAAACAGGGTGTGGCTGTGTTTTCTTTTCTATCCACACCCCCCCCACACACACACAGTATTTTAAAAATCTGATTCCTTTTTAACTATTGCTGACTTATCTATAGAAGTGTTCCTTTCATTTTAATGAAGAGTAGGCAATTCTGTGAATGTCCTTGAGAAAATTATTGCTGTTAGAGTGTGAGTGTTCTTAGTGTTTAAGGGTACTTTTGGGTGACAGAAAAAAAAATATGTACAATCATAAGAAAAAGGTCAAGAGCCACCGTGGTATAACTATTTCACAGGTGAGGAAACTGAGGTCCTTAGAGACTTAAGTCAGTTGCCCACTTGCCCACACTTATAAATGAAATGCCCAAGTACCAGTCCTGGGCTGTATTTCCACTTAATCAGTGTTTCAGAACTACTTGGACTCCTTCAAAATTGCTGAGACCTACTGAATCAGACTTTCTGGCATGAGTCACAGAAGCATTTATTTATTTAATTTAGAGACAGAGCCTCACTTGTGATCATAGCTCACTGCAACTTCAAACTCCTGGGCTCAAGTGATCTTCCTGCCTCAAGCCTTCCAAGTAGCTGGGACTACAGGCACGCAGGCCACCACGCCCACCTAAATTTCCTGGGTTTTTTGTATGTGTGTGGAGACAGGGTCTTGCTATGTTGCTCAGGCTGATCTTGAACTCCTGACTTCAAGTGATCCTCCTGCCTCAGCCTCCCAAACTGCTAGGGTTCCCAGAGTGAGCCACCGCTCCTGAGCAGCAACCTTTATTTTTACTAAGCTCTGCAGATGATCCTTATGCCTAGAGCTGCATAGGACCCACACTCCAGTGCCTTCCAGACCAAGCAGAAATAAAGACCCAACCTGCCCAAATTAGCAGTTACAACAGGCTGGAGAGAGCACAGCATATGGACCTCAGTCACCCATCACTGGACAGATGGATTTTTAGTGCTCATTTATAAGGTGATTTGTAAACTTTCCCATATGGTCTCCTTTATCCAACACAATAATATAATTGATTGGCTGGGGATTTAGTTGCTTTATCCCCAGCGTTTCAAAACAAAACAAATAGAAATGTTCACAGGCCACAGACAGTTGCCTGCCCACCTAGCCTGCTTGTAGCTCAGTTAGCAGTAGGAAGGGTGATCCTGGTTTTGAAGCCTGTAAACTTTTTCTGAGCACCCCTCTCTCCTCGACCCTCTCCTGGTGAGCTAAGCGTCCTCTAGTTACCTTTGTCCACTACCTCTCTGGAAACTGGGAGAAACCTGCCCAATGCCTTCTTGTTCCTGGCGATTTCTGGCTGATAGTGTCTGGCTGGAACTTTTTCACCTTGAGTATTTTGCTAGGTGCATGCAAGACCCTGTGGGAGACCAAAAACAAAATTGAAAGATGGTCTTACCACTGAAGTGTGGATACTGCCTTGGCTGAACTTTTCGTCTGTTGTGAGGAGGAAACACGTGATAACATTTCCTAGGGGTGGTGGTGGTGAAGGAGGCCCCTGAAGTCCCTCATCCCACATTGACTTAGGCCTGCCCTGCCCTGGGTCAGCACTGTCACCTCAGAGAGGTGAAGGTGAAGGCAACTGCTACTGGGCCTTTAGAAGGTCCAAATGCTTCTCTCCCTAGGAGGTCTTTGTGGGGTTGTTAAATTTGATGTGTCCCCTACTTTTCTGCTACCTTACTTTTCCCTCCCTCCCTCCCTCCCTTCCTTCCTTCCTTCCTTCCTTCCTTCCTTCCTTCTTTCCTTCCTTCCTTCTTTCCTTCCTTCCTTCCTTCCTCCCTGGGCCCTGCACCTTATCCTGACCCACCACTTCTTGTCCAGCAACAAGCCCCTCCCCCATCCTATCCTCACTACCCTTCCCCCACCTTCATTTGCTTTCCCTGTGGACCCCAAATTTGTTTTTGTTTTTGTTTTTTTTTGGAAGGGGGAGTATGGCGGAGGAAGGAGATTACTTAAAATAGAAACCCAAACTTTTTATTATAATAAACTTGGAAACACAAGAGAAAAATTCACCCCTAGAAAATTATTAACATCTATTTTTGTCTCCATCTGCATATTTTTAAAATTGGCTTGCCACATTTTACACTGCGTTGGTGTGTCTTGATTTCATTGTTATCCTGTCTCTCCCCTCTACACTATATTGTGAATCTAGAAGGAGGAAGCTGAGGCAAATTATTATCAGTATTAATATAAGTGAAGAGTTTATTTGGGCCAGGCTTGAAGATTGCAACTGTGCAGTGTAGATTCAAGTTGATTAGCAGCAGTTACAATTGGATCTTTAAAGGGAAAATCCACTTGTACCTGTTGCTGATCCTCTTTAAACTGCTTTTAAAGGGAAGATCTAGTCTGGAACAAATGACTTTAACTCATTGTCCCCAGGCATGGCTGGGGGAGGGGGTGACTGAAGAAGTCCCACCCACCTGGTCTCTGGGCCTGGTTGCTCACTCACAGTGCTCTGAGCTATGTATGTTATGTTTCTTTTCTCTATATACTTAAAGCACAGCCTTCTGTTGTCCCATTATTTTCACTTGTAATAACAAACTTTCTAAGGAAATGCATTGTATCAAGCCTTTCTACTCATTAACCAAGAAATGACTGTGTTATTTTTCTTTCTCAATGTAGAGAAGTCATTGAGAATTCAAAAGAAACGTTGAGGTTATTGCAAGAAAAAAACCCTGCCTTTAAGCCAGTTCTTGCTCTTATTCAGGTAAGCTGAGAACTAATTCAGTCCTACTATTTTAGGATGCCTTTCACTCTAGAAAATTGTGTGCAAGAGGCCATCTGCATTTCTTGTCAAAGAAGAGATGGCTCAGTGGGGTGTGCTGTCGGTTTCCCTTTCTTTGGTCACTGGCTTTCTTGGGGTCTCGGTAGGTCCCGCCCTGCTTGAAGGTGTTGTCTCTTCTGAGTCTTCCTCTCTGGGGTAGCTTTCAGAGGTCGGGAGGCAGATTGCATTACACAGGACATATTGTGGTCTGTGTGTCCTCATAAATGCTCACGTGATATGGTAAAAAAATTCCCCTTTGTTTCTGTTGGAAGACAGATGCTAGGTGACACATGGGTATTTGGTGATCTTTTGACTCTCTCTTAAAGCCTGCTATGAGCTTCATGGGCCAGAAGTCATTACCATGTCACAAGGGCTTTGCAAGCCGTGAACATCTTTTGGCTGCAGCCCCTTGGTTCTGAGCTGCATTTGGCGCCATTTGCCATCCCGATTGGCACACGGGTGTGGTGGCAGGTGCCGATGGATGATGGGGTGAGCCAAGCCTGTAAGCTAACACAGCCCGACAGTTGGGGATTTGGCACGCACTTAGTGTATCAAAGTCACAGCCTCTCATTCCATCAGTGCTGTTTTCCAAGGCTGTAGAGCAGGCGTCCTCAAACTACGGCCTGGGGGCCACATGCGGGTGTTTTTGCCCGTTTGTGTTTTTTTACTTCAAAATAAGATATGTGCAGTGTGCATAGGGATTTGTTCATAGTTTTTTTAAAACTATAGTCTGGCCCTCCAATGGTCTGAGGGACAGTGAACTGGCCCCCTGTTTAAAAAGTTTGAAGACCCCTGCTGTAGAGCTCTGCTCAAGTTACTTACGTTCTTTGGGGTCTGTACCCACATCCCCTTACAAAGAAAGACAAATTGGAACAATAGAAAAAAAATTAGATTGGAAACTTGGGCCTCCTGGGGATCTCCTCACTTTTTGGCTTTCTACCTAAGGGCAAACCACTTAAACTCCTATCTTTGTCCTCATTTACAGAGGGATGCTCGCTATGTTACCCTGTATGTCTTACAATATGAGGGATATTTTTTGGCTAATTTTCTTTCTTTCTTTTTTTTTTTTTTTTTTTAGTAGAGACTGGGTCTCCCTCTTGCTCAGGCTGGTCTCGAACTCCTGACCTCAAGCCATCCTCCTGTCTCGGCCTCCTAGAGTGCTAGGATTACAGGCCTGAGCCACCACACACCCAGCCAAGGGATATATTTTTTTTTAAGTGACATAAATTGAAAGCCTGAGAAATTAATATATTCGTAAATACTTGCCATTAGTCCCTTTTTAGAAGCAACACGATTCTTTTTCTGCATTTTCCTTATCGTCTTTGTAATTAGATCATTTATAATCACAAAACTGGTCTCTGTATTACGTTTTATGCCTCTTCAAGATACTTTTTATGTTATTACATTCTCCTCCCTCCCCTCTCCTAAGGCAGGTGATGACAACTCGACACAGGAAATCAACCAGAATTTGGCCGAGGAGGTGAGGGCAGTTGAATTTTTAAAAATTCATTATCATTTTTAACAATGTATTCTCTTATCGTGACAAATAACCTTGTGTTCTCTTTTCAGGCCGGTCTGAACATCACTCACATTTGCCTTCCTCCAGACAGCAGTGAAGTTGAGGTAATCACGGCAGAGCTCTTAGCGCTGAAACTCTTCCTTTCCTCTTCAGACCTAGTGGGCCTGATCGCATCTCCCAGCTGTGGCTGGAACAGACCCAGCCTTTTCTTGTGGCTGAATTTTTATTTATTTTTATTATTATTATTATTATTATTATTTTTTTTTTACCCACGAGTGGCTGAATGTTTAGAACAAAAAACTTTTTTCTCTAATGTAAATGCATCGTGATCTCTTTGTCCTTTCTTGTATGTTTCTCCTAAAGACTTGAGCTGCCACTTGGCGGTTTTAGTTGCGTTTCTTCAGCTGTAGTGGCAGCGTCATTTAGTGGAACTGTCAGGCTGCGGGTGTTGCAGGACAGGCTCCGGTCTGGCTCTGTTCCTGACAGGTTGGGTGACCTTGGGCCGTTCCTTTCGCTTCTCTGGGTCACAGTTGCCTTGTTGATAAAATAAAAGAGCAGGACCAGATGGTCTTCAGCAGGGGTCCTCAAACTTTTTAAACAGGGGGCCAGTTCACTGTCCCTCAGACCGTTGGAGAGTGCGGACTGTGGGCCCGGGACGAGTCGGCTGCTAAGCAGGACAGGCAGCAGCGGCAGAAACACCTGGAGGACCTGATAAATGTGCTAGGAGGTAGTTTGAGGACGCCTGGTCTTCAGCGTCCTTTCCAGGCTAATGTCTGTGTTTCCTTCAGTGGCGTATGGGGAAGCGGATAGAAAACACCCATAGTTAGAAAACACCCATAGTGTTCCTTTCACTGCTGTTCCCTGTGATCCGGTTGTTTCCACCAGCAGGGGGTCACGGCTCCCCAGGTGTCACCTCAAGCCTGGGAGGAGCAGCCTCCCTGCTAAGCAGAGGTCACGAAACTGGACCTCGGGCCACTTGTCTATGCAGGTCTTTCATCTGTTTTTTAATCAGATTATTTGTTTTTTTGCTGTTATTTGGATTTTTGCTTTTGTTGCTTGTGCTTTTTTGGGATTAAGCTTCATGGGATAGGAAACTTCAGATAACAGAATCTTAAATAAAATATTGTTTTTTTCTTAAGCATGAATAGAGTTTGGAAGTCGGCAATCCGTGGCTGGTGGCGTCAGCAAGTTATAGAAACTCTGGCTCCTGCTGCCCCTCTGCTCTGCCACCTTTGCTGTGCCACCTCCTGGGCCGGGTGGGGCTTCAGCTCTACCTTTCACACCACAGTCTAGCCAGTGTCAAATAAAAAATAAATCCAGACTTAGTCAGGAGAGTTATTGAAAGGATTATTGCAAGGTAGGGAATGGGACTTTGGCCGCAGGGGAAGTGGGAGGAAAGGTCGCCTGAGGGGAGAGTAGATCAGAGAACGTTTTACTCTGAGGCCAGCCTGTCCCCAGGAGGGACTGTCCCTTGGCTCTGCCTGAGGGTGGGTGGTTCACATGGGGACCTGGGGGAGGGAGAGAAGCTTACCCAAAGTGTGGTTAACAAGCGTTTGATCTGATTGATCAGTGGGGACAAGCGATTCCCTGAGACATAGAATGGAACTTGGTAGGGTCTGCGTCTGGCCTTGTCCTAGGGGGCGTCTGTGAGTCTCACCTCAGTCACTTGGGGGGAGAGTGGTTCTTTGCCGTACACAGAGGGTGGGGGGATTTCTTAAGCTTCCCTCTTTTCCAGGATCTGGTAAAGTTCAACATTGTCACCACCAAGAAAAAGAAAGGGCAAAGACAGGCCCTCACCATCTTCCCTTTAAGGACATTTCCTGAAAGTCACAATTCTACTTCCACCCATTGGTCGAGCCTCGTTGCCCGGCCACACTGCAGGCAAGGCCGGGCAGTGCAGCCCGTGGACCAGGAAGCTCTAGATCATTTATTAGCACAGCTGAAAATCAAGAGTTTATTACTAAAAAAGAAGGGAAGTGGATTTTGGGCAAATAGCATCTGCCACGCTTGCCTTTGTAATATGTTACAAATATTAAGTGTTAAATATACCACAAATATTAAGACACCTGTGATACCAGCATTTACAGCTTGCAAAGAGATTTGTTGTCCATTTACAGAAGGACATGTACTGTCTGCAGCAGAATTTGCATTTCTTTGGGTTGCTTTGCCACTGATGTTGATAGCCCTTGACTTTTTTTGCCGTTGTTTATAATCGACACGTAATAATTGTACATGTTTGTAGCGTATAGTGTGATGTTTCAACGCATGTATATAATGGTCAGATCAGGGCAATTAGCATGTCCATCACCTCAAACTGTTATCACTTCTTCGTTGTGATAATTTTCGAGATCTTCTTTTCTAGCTATCTCGAAACATACAGCACGTTGTTATTAGCTATGGTTACCCTACTGTGTAACAGAGCACCTGCACTTGCTCTTCCTATCTTATGGTAACTTTGTGCCTGTGGACTGACCTCTCGCTATCCAACCCCCCTCCCCTCCCCAGCCTCTGGTAACCACCATTCTATTCTTTATTTCTATGAGATCAGTTTTCCTAGATTGCACATGTAAGTGAGATCATATGGTATTTGTCTTTCTGTGCCTACCTTATTTCACTTAATATCCTTCAGGTTCATCCCTGTTGCTGCAAATAATAGGATTTCATTACTTTTTATAGCTGAATAGTATTCTATTGTGTAAATATACCACATTTTCTTTATTCATTCATCCATTAATGTAGCAGTCCCCAACCTTTTTGGCACCAGGGACCGGTTTCAGGGAAGATAATCTTTCTATGATTGGGGGAGGCAGAGCTCAGGCGGTGATGTGAGCAGTGGGGAGCGGCTGCAAATACAGACGAAGCTTTGCTCACTCACCCGCCCCTCACCTCCTGCTGTGCAGCCTGGTTCCTAACAGGCCAGTGACCAGTGCTGGTCCACGGCTTGGGGATTGGGGACCGTAGCATTGATGACACTTAGGTTGACTCCATCTCTTGGTTATTGTGAATAGTGCTGTAACAAACATGGGGGTGTAGATGTTTTCTCAAAGGTTTCGATTCCTTTGGGTATATACCCAGTAGCAGGAATTGCTGGTTCATATAGTAATTCTTTTTGTAGTTCTTTGAGGACTCTCTATAGAGTAATCTATACTTACTGTTTTATTTTATTTTATTTTTTCGAGATAGAGTGTTGCTCTATCACCTGATCTAGAGTACCGTGGCGTCAGCCTAGCTCACAGCAACCTCAAACTCCTAGGCTCAAGTGATCCTCCTGCCTCAGCCTCCTGAGTAGATAGGACTACAGGTGTGCATCACCACACTTGGCTAAATTTTTCTATTTTTAGTAGAGATGGGGTCTCGCTCTTGCTCAGGGGTCTCAAATTTCTGGACTTAAGCAATCCTCCTACCTTGGTTTCCCAGGGTGCTAGGATTACAACTGTGAGCCACCGCGCCTGTCCTATATTGTTTTCTGTAATGGCTTCACTGATCTACATTTCCACCAACAGTGTGTTAGAGTTTTTCTCTTTTCTCCACATCCTTGCCAGCATTTGTTTTTTGTTATTCTTGTTGTCTTTTAGATAATAGCCATTCTATCTGGAGTTAAGTAATATCTCATTGTGATTTTGAATGCATTTCCCTGATGATTAGTGATGTTGAACATTTTGTCATATACCTGCTGGTCATTTGTATGTCTTCTTTTGAGAAATGTCTACACAGGTCTTTTGCCTGTTTCTTTTTTTTGAGACAGAGTCTCACTTTGTTGCCCAGGCTAGAGTGCCATGGCGTCAGCCTAGCTCACAGCAACCTCAAACTCCTGGGCTCAAGCGATCCTCCTGCCTCAGCCTCCCAAGTAACTGGGACTACACGCATGCGCCACCATGCTAATTTTTTCTATATATATATTAGATGGCCAATTAATTTCTTTCTATTTATAGTAGAGACGGGGTCTCGCTCTTCCTCAGGCTGGTCTCGAATTCCTGAGCTCAAATGACCTGCCCGCCTCGGCCTCCCAGAGTGCTAGGATTACAGGCGTGAGCCACCCCGCCCGGCTGGGAAAAAGTATCTTAATTTACTGTTTAGGATTTTTGTTTTTGTTTCTTCTACCAAATTCTAGGTACAGGTAACAATGTTTCCTCTCACTTCATTTTGGGCTCTTAGATTTCGCAGCCCCTCACCTCCCTCCACCCCTACCATTCTGTTAGCCCTTTACTCACATAACTTGTGTTATTTTTCTGCATATCATTTTTCACCTCCAGAGAGTATATTATTGTTACTTTTTTTTTTTGGAGGAGAGTCTTGCTTCCACCACCAGAACGTAAGCTCCATGAGGGCAGTTTTGTTTACAGCTGTATTTCCTTTACTTAGAACTAACTGGTATGGTACAAAGTAGGTAGGTGCTCAAAACATATTTGTTGAATGAAGAATGCTGAATAAACGAAACAAAATTTTCATTCCGATTTTATACATCAAATAGCTGTTTTTCTCCCTACTAGGTAGTAATACTACAGTGATTTTTTAGTAGACAATGGTACAAAAATGGTAAACTAACACTTCCTCAGAGTGA
This sequence comes from Mirza zaza, assembly GCA_008750895.1. Taxonomy (NCBI): domain Eukaryota; kingdom Metazoa; phylum Chordata; class Mammalia; order Primates; family Cheirogaleidae; genus Mirza; species Mirza zaza. The sequence continues at coordinate 6,580 of VSMD01075631.1, read as the reverse complement.
TATCCGTATGCACAGGCCAGTATCTTCTTACCTGTGAGCAAATACTTTTGTTAAATGAAACAAATCAGGATTTTATCTCCTGGCATAAAATAGAGAAAACCAGAGAGAGGACAGAATGTTGTTTAGTTAGAGACGTACTTAGCCATTCATTAGCTGTTATACATTAGCTTCCCAAACTGTACTTTGGTCTTTTTCATAAATCGTGAATTAGTGTTTTCTGTAAAATGAAGTTGTATGTGCTGAGCGTTTTTCTATCGTGTGCCTTGGGAAAGGCTTCCTGTGTGCCATTCAGGTCCAGAGACCCTGAGGGCCTGTGTGACTTCTTGCATGTCATGATTCCTAAGCTCTGTTCAACACTTTGTATTTGAGGCTCACAGGTTTAGCTGGGCCAGGTTGGAGCACTGGTGACTCAGGCTTCCTGGCGTCCCTGGAAACTGGTAGTGTGTTTGACTTAAAATGATTGTTCACCTAGCATTGTCTTTTGTCTATCTAATCCTTAATAGCTGCTGGGCTGTGGTTTGGCTTGGTTTTGTTTTGGCACAGAGTAGAGGAAAAAGAAAGACAGAGAAGTCACTAAAAAATTCAGCCACGCTTTTGTTTTGTTTCTTTTTTTGAGCTTGTTAAAACATGATGAAAAGAGAAACTAGACCTCTTTATTGTGTTTTAGACCAAGGCTTTAAGAAAGAGTAAAAAAACCCAAAAAACGTAACATGCATTTTTCATGAATCCAGGTTTTTGTTTGTTTGTTTGTTTCTTTGTTTGTTTGTGACAGAGTCTCACTCTGTTGCCCGGGCTAGAGTGCAGTGGCTTCAGCCTAGCTCACAGCAACCTCAAACTCCTGGGCTCAAGCAATCCTCCTGTCTCAGCCTCCTGAGTAGCTGGGACTACAGGCATGCACCACCATGCCCAGCTAATTTTTTCTATATATTTTTAGTTGGCCAATTAATTTCTTTCTATTTTTAGTAGAGACAGGGTCTTGCTCTTGCTCAGGCTGGTTTTGAACTCCTGACCTTGAGTGATCCACCCACCTTGGCCTCCCAGAGTGCTAGGATTACAGGCGTGAGCCACCTCGCCTGGCCCCTGAATCCAGTTTTTATATAAAGTTTCTTTTGTTGGGTCTTATTTTCACAAAACTAATTTTTGGGTTTTTGTTTTATTTTCTGTTTAGATTATAGATGAAATCTTGAAGATTAATGAAGACACCAGAATACATGGCCTAGCACTTCAGATCTTGGAAAACTCACTTAGCACCAAAGTCCTCAATGCCTTAACACCAGAAAAAGATATTGATGGGTAAAAAAAACATATTTAAAAAAAAAAAAACAGCCTATTGCTAAATCACTTTTTCTACTGTGATTTTTCCCCCCCTAAATTCTTTTTATTTGTTTCAACTATATCAGTAATTAAAAGATGCAAAAATCATTAAAAATGTTTCAGGAGTTTGAGGACTTTTAAAATTCTGTATACAGAAAGCACATATTTTGGAAAATACACTAACCCTTTTATAGTGCTTGGGTGACACAGGTTTTATTTGAAATTCGAGGGAAAAAAAATCATAACTGTCAGGTGCCCTGATTCATGCCATGGCATGATGTAAACAAAGAATACTGCCACCTACCAAGGGGGATCAGCATGTTACCTGGGGATTAAGAACCCCATTTTCCTACATGGAAACTAGGAATTATTATATCTTATACTATGGCCAAAAAAGAACACAATGTGTTTAGGGTCACAAGGTTGTAAGCAAATTTATAAGGTTAGACTCTTGGCCTGGTAAGTATATCCTTCAGGGGCTGCATTTAGAGGCTGCCCCTCCCTGAGACACCCAGGAATCTTCCATTCTTCCAGTCCATCATTGTGGCTTGGGGCAGACCCAAACACAGGTTGCAACGTTGTCACCAAAATGTCCAGTGCTGCAGCAGACGAACTACAGAGGTAGAATAAGCCCCCCTCAATGGGGAAACTTTCAGAATCTGAAGGTATCAGGGCATAGTTTCAAGTCTTTCATAAAAGGAGGCAATCATGAGAACTTTTCTGAATGTTTTGTTACCAATCTGGATTGACACTGTCAGTTTAATATAAAATATAATAATTCTTGATTTCCATGTAGGAAAATGGGGTTTTTAATCCCCAGGAAATATGCTGGTCCCCTCTTGTAGATAGTTACAGAATCTTTTGTGTCTTAGATTTGAACAAGGAAGGAAAGGCACAACAGCCATCGAAAATGTGTGGTTACCCATTTGTGTTGTCCTGATTTCCCAAGGAGATAAATACTAAAGTCATGGGGTTCAGACCTGTGAACCCCAGGTCATTCCAGATCCTTAGGATTGGTTCTGGGTTACAGGTGGACTGCAGGGCCATGGTGTTGCCCTGTGCCAGGGCTACCGTTGCATTGTAGTTCATTGACAGGGGCTGTCTGGAGTTGTGGGGTTGAGCAGTGAAGCCCTGCATAGCCTTGTGCTACATCCTGGTACATGTGCAGAGTCAGAAAACCTCAGGTAAGGACCAGAGCGAAGTTTCCTGAGGGGCTTAACAGCATTTATTGCCTGTGCCCTCTTTAATTCATATGTGGTATATTCTGTCTCTCAAACACTGACTTATATGTTATTTGAGACAATACATGTGAACTACATATAAGTGAGTTTTAACTGGGCTTTGACTTATCTGTTTCCTTATTTTCTGATCCAGAGTAACAGATATAAACCTAGGGAAGTTGGTTCGTGGAGATGCCCACGAATGTTTTGTTTCACCTGTTGCCAGAGCTGTAATTGAACTTCTTGAAAAATCAGGTAGGTTGCTCCTTTAGAAATGTTGTTTTATGGACAGGTGTGGTGGTGGCATTCACCTGTAATCCTAGCACTTTGGGAGGCTGAGGCAGGAGGATCACGTTAGCCCAGGAGTTTGAGGTTGCAGTGAGCTTTGATGTTGCCACTACCCTCCAGCCCGGGCAACAGAGCGAGATCCTGTCTCAATAAAAAGAAAAGAAACACTGTTTTCTATTTATCGGTGTTTACGTTATGTTTTCATAAAGATTTGTGTCTGGGAGATTCCAGTTGAAACTAGGCAGTCATACTTAATGTTGATGTACTTTTCTTTTGGGAAATACAAATGAATAACTGGAAAATTTTTCTAGTAAGGTTGACTATATTATAATTTAAAAGAGAAATTAGTAAAGATGAGTGACTGCCCTGTTTTAAACATGTTCAGCTTCCCTTGTGAAACAGTCAAAATAACCACAGTGAAAAATGTTTTAAGTTTCAACTTATCAAACTGTCAATATGTATGCCTAGGTAAGTCTTACATTTTTTTTTTCATGTCAGATGGGTGAATGTGCCGACATGTAACAAGGATTGAGGGAGGCACATCTCACACTTGCTCGTGAAAACCCAGTCATTGGCTAAGTGCGGTGGCTCACAGCTGTAATCTTAGCACTCTGGGAGGCCAAGGCGGGAGGATCACTCAAGGTCAGGAGTTCAAAACCAGCCTGAGCAAGAGTGAGACCCTGTCTCTATTATAAATAGAAAGAAATTAATTGGCCAACTAAAAATATCTAGAAAAAATTAGCCAGGCATGGTGGTGTATGCCTGTAGTCCCAGCTACTTGGGAGGCTGAGGCAGAAGGATTGCTTGAGTCCGGGAGTTTGAGGTTGCTGTGAGCTAGGCTGATGCCACGGCACTCTAGCCCTGGCAAAGAGTGAGACTCTGTCTCAAAAAACAAAAAACAAACAAACAAAAAAAACCCCAGTCATCATACTCATGAATTACAAAAGGATCAAGATTTCCATTGAAGACTTAAATACAGAAGCTGTTAGATGTAGTTTAGGGCACAGAAACCAAGATTGAGATTTATTAGTGAGCAATATCCTTTTCAATAGTCAGTACCTAAAAACTTTCCATTATTCTCCCCTTGACCTTCCATTTTTATGTTAGTGAAATAGAAATGAATATTTTCTCTTTCTTCGTTATTGAATTTAATGAGTAAATTATTACCAAATATCTGGTATATTTCAGGGCTGTCTAGCTAAGAACATAAAAATTTAACTAACTAAATTTGTCTCTATGTCGATTTGGATAGAAAAGAGGCAAATGCCCCTCTCCCACCCTGAATGCAACAATCAAACAAAAAGTCCCAAAATATATAGCCAAGTTTTAGTAAAAGATTAACTTTCAGGATATACCTTTTGGCCAATAACCAGTAAGGTCAAATCTCTGAGATAATCCATATATATATATATGTAAAACACATTTTTCCATCATATGGATTATCAAGATTATGATTCTGAGCCACTTCGCCAGAAAGTTCTCCAAGAAAGAAGAGCAAATTACAGCAAGTAAATTATAATAATGCCTTGTAGAAAGAAAATCAGCAATAAGAATTGGAGCCAAAAGCATTCAAATAGAGAATCTTGGTAAATTACAGCACTCCACTCCTAGCTTATAGCCATTGTAGGTTGCTGCTAGGAAGGCTACGTTTTAAAAGGGCATTTTTCCTTAAGTCAAAGCAGTGTGGGAGGGAGGATCTGGAGTTTTGATTTAATACTGAATTTTCATTTGGTTGGTAGGTGTCAACTTAGATGGAAAGAAGATCTTGGTAATAGGGGCCCATGGGTCCGTGGAGGCCGCCCTGCAGTGCCTGTTCCAGAGAAGGGGGTCCCTGACAATGAGCTCCCAGTGGAAAGCGCCCCAGCTTCAAAGCAAGGTAAATTCCGTGTTGGAAACATACAACCTTGAATGCTTGTGTTAGAAAAGAAAAGGCTGGAAGTGTGTAAGCTAAGCATGTAACTTAAAAAGTTGGAGAGAGAAAATTGAATAGACCTATAGCTATTAGTGACATTGAATCAGTCCAGTTACCAAAGAAGTAAACAAAAAGGGCAACAGGTGGTTTTACAAATGAGTTCTGTCAAACAAAGAACAGATCGTTCTGATCTAATCTTCTGTCCAGTGAATGGACAAAGAAGGAGCATATCCTAACTGTATGGGTGCCAAAACCAGATGCTAAGGACCAGGTGCTAAGGGAAGATTAAGGCCATTTTCACCCATGAATATAGATGAAATAATCACAAGCAAAGTTTTATAAAACCAAATACAGCATCAAGTTGAGTTTATTTTAGAATTGCCAGGGAAATTTAACATTCAGAAAATTTATTATTGTAATTTGCCACATTATCAGATTAAAAACTATATATTGGGTGGGGAGGGGATGGGTATATACATACATAATGAATGCAGGCCGGGCGCGGTGGCTCAAGCCTGTAATCCTAGCTCTCTGGGAGGCCGAGGTGGGCGGATCATTTGAGCTCAGGAGTTCGAGACCAGCCTGAGCAAGAGCGAGACCCCATCTCTACTATAAATAGAAAGAAATTAATTGGCCAACTAATATATATATATAGAAAAAATGAGCCGGGCATGGTGGCACATGCCTGTAGTCCCAGCTACTTGGGAGGCTGAGGCAACAGGATTGCTTGAGCCCAGGAGTTTGAGGTTGCTGTGAGCTAGGCTGCTGCCACAGCACTCACTCTAGCCTGGGCAATAAAGTGAGACTCTGTCTCTCAAAAAAAAAAAAAAAAAACATAATGAATGCAGTGCACACCAACTGGCGGATGGGCACACTTGAAGCTCTGACTCGAGGGCAGAGGGGGAGTAAGGGCAATATACATAACCTTAACATTTGTACCCCCACAATATGCTATGAAAAATAAGTAAATAATAATAAATAAATAAAAATTATATATTCACCATAGTAGGTACAGAATAGTCATTTGATAAAATGATCACTTGAGCCCAGGAGTTTGAGGTTGCTGTGAGCTATGATGACACCACTGCACTCTAGCCCGGGAGACTAGAGAGAGACCCTGTCTCAAAGGTCAGAGCAGCGTGTTTATAATGCAAAAAATATTATATTATAAACAGTGATCTAAATGTCCATCAGGGTGAATGAATAAATCAGTATAATTGTATATAGAGTAAATATAGATGTATATTCATAAAAACAATGACATACCAACAGTGATAATTTAGAAAACTAGAACCGTAGATATCAACATAGAAAAAAATGTAAAAACAGAACTCATTGAAAAAAGATACTGAAGGATGTATTTCATATAATACCATTTATATATGTGAAAGCCGTCCACGTACGTGTATATTTTAGGGTTACATACATATAAAGTATATGTATGTAACTTATAAACAAATGCATGTGGCCAGGCACCATGGCTCACTCCTGTAATCCCAGCACTCTGGGAGGCTGAAGCGGGAGGGTCACTCAAGGTCAGGAGTTTGAAACCAGCCTGAGCAAGAGTGAGACCCCCCTCTCTCCTAAAAATAGAAAAAAATTACCTGGGCATGGTGACACACATCTGTAGTCCCAGCTACTGGGGAGGCTGATGCAGAAGGATCGATTGCTTGAACCCAGGAGTTGGAGGTTGCTGTATGATGACAGCATACATGGCATGGCACTCGAGCCCACACAACAGAGTGAGACTCTGTCTAAAGAAAAAGAAGTGCATGGAAACTATGAACCAAATTAGAAAAGCATTTATCGGGACAAGGATGTGGCTAAGGAGGGGAAAGAGACCCAA